>CM069909.1:76603801-76690801 GCA_036172215.1 Camellia granthamiana
ACAAAGAACTAGTTAGAAATCATGCATGATCCAAGTTCATGTTAAGATGGCTAATGCAACACATCCGGAAAATGTAGCTAAAATAGGCTCGACTATTCTAGAAATGTCATGTGAAATGCAACTTGATACACGTATTCTGTGGGGAAGTGGTTTGGAAATACTCTTCAGATCCTGGAAGACGCCAATGATCCTCAGCTAGTCACCTACAAAGATACAAATACTCCGGTCGGGGGTGCCGGAATTAGCACTTCCGACGGACAAGTCAGTTCTTCTACTTAGAAAGCTTGTTCACTAAGTTTTTAGCAAGTGATTCTTACATACCTTTACAATCTGAAGCTCTTGTATTTATATCCATTCTCTGGACCTCGGGGCCAGAGTCTACTTTTTATTTATTATTCTTTCATTTGTCCTGATATGCCTTCTCAAGTCCATTCGGCCTTAAGAACGTATTCGGCGTCCTAGTTGAGCAGAATGGAGCCGTTCAGTTCCCGGCTCCTCGGTATACCAGATTTCGTTCCTCTATTTATTCGGCTCCCACAATTGCCCCCCAAGCGTTCTGTCAATGACAGTTGGGTGAAATGCTTGGTTCCGATTTTCAAATACTCTGAACCAAAGTTTGGGGGTTAGACTTATCACGCGGACGTTTAATTACTACTCCGTTAATCGTCGTCTCAACTTCCCGCCCCTTCGTACACGCCTATTTATTATGATTTAAAATCTGATGTCCTTTCGAATCCGTGTTCTATGACGCTGGTTGTTGGGTTGCTCTTCGAATCGTTCTTGTCAATTCTTCCGTCTGTGATACTCTCTTCATTTTGTAAGTTTTTCTCTCCCCTGCTCTGAAGCTTTTCCTAGTTTGTTTATTCCGTCGCATGTTCTTATAGACAGTAGGTTATGGCGAAACATTTGAAAGACCTCCTTTCATCAGATCGAATTGCTAGCTTTAGACGCCATTTCTCTATTCCTAACGATGTCCACCTGTCGTTTGTGGCGGACGGCACTCTTGACATGGAGAGGGAGGACAAAACCACGATTGTCTTTCCCCTTTTGTCAATCGCAGAGGGTGGAGTCCGCTTTCCCCTTCACCCGTTTCTGAGGGCTGTTCTTCGCCATTGGGATTTGATCCCTTCCCAACCCAATGTGAATTTCTTTAGAATTATAATGGGGGTCGTAGAGCTGAACCATTGCCTTGGAATTAATCTTGGCATTCCTGCCATTTGGCACTGTTATGCTTTGGCCAAGTCCTCTGGTCGGCACGGGCGTTACTTCCTCAGAGCTAAGGATACAGATCATCAGTTAATCACTATGCTTTCCAGCTCTGGGAAACGAGTTGATGATGTCATGGTCCGTTGTCCGCGGCAACTGGGAGTTCGGCGAAGGGGAGGATCGTGTCGATCCTATTCCTAGACGTAGGGGCGAACCAGGTCGCCGAAAGCCCTCTTGCTTGTATTGTGTGTTCATATTTGCCATACCCTGTTTTCTTGAGTCTTACGGCTTGTCTTGTGCAGGGAATGATTTGAAAAAAGTCCAAGCTTCAACTGACGACGCCGTTCTTTCGGACATTAGATTGCTCTTAGTTATTTCGGCCGTCGCAGTCTTCATAAGCAGGGAAGAGCGGCTCCCGTTCTGCTTTGCTACGAGCCTACATATACAACCTTTTCGGCTTGCGGAAAACATACCGATTCCGAAGGGGGAAGATTTTCTCGTCGCTCGTATTTGTCTGACTTCAAAAACTTGAGACAGGTAGGTTTTGAAGGGTCCGATTCGGAGAATACTGAAGTATCCGATACTGCCGAATCAGATCAGTCTGAGGCCGAATCTGAGAAGGTATTGGATTCTGCCGATCCTCCCTCTACTTCGGGCCGAGGGGACCTTTCTGTTGGCGACGTTCCTCAACGTACAGACAATCTTCCCATCTCGGGCTCCACTAACATGGCTGGGTTAAGCCTGACAAAGCTTGCTAAGAAGGCGAATGCGGAGAGGTTAGCCGCACGGCGAAGAGCGGAGGGCCTTTCGACCGAACCGCCCACCAGTGAATCTCAACATTACCTCCCAGTTACCGAATCAAAATCCTTGGGAATTGTTGAGGTGGCGGCAACAAATAAGAATGCCGAATCCGCATTGGTTGGGAAAGCCGTTCAGGATGTTGAGGGAAAGGCGGAGAAACGCGCTAGGGATTCGTGAGGTCGGTTTAGAAGATCACGGCGGCAAACGTCCTCGAATGGAGGGATCGAGTAAGGTTGTGCCCTTTGTGATTCGACCGATGGTAAGAAACATGCCGGTTCCTTCGGATGCCTCGGCGCTTAAAGACCCAGAGGTCGCGTTCGGCGTGGCAACGTCTTTATCGTTGCCGTCTGACATGGAGGCTTTCCAGTTGGAACCGGATTTGAATGTGGCAATGTTAGCCGCGCAGTCGGCCCCTTTTGGTGCGTATTCTGACTTTTCCTTTACTTCATCCAAACATTGTTCGCGTTACATTTTTTGAATTTTTCTTTTGCAGACCGTTGGTAGGATAGCCGATGTAGGCCGCCATCTTGACGCCGTCAAGCAGATTAGTCATTTACGAAAGCAAGTTGATGGCCAGAGGAAAAGGGCCGAGGATGAATTTTAAGAGCGAACCAGGAAGCTTCTTGGGCAGAGGCCGAGGTAGAGAAAGCTCGTGATGCGGATAAGTTGAGAGCGGAGGCCGAGAAGAAGGGCCGACGATATGGAAGCTGCACTTGGCTTGTCCCAAAAGGCAGTTGCCAGCCTGGAGGCTGAGTTGGCTGAAATGAAGGCGGGTAGGAGATTGCCGATTCCAAAGTTTTCGAAGCCGGAAAGAGGCTGGACTCGCCGAGTATGTGGACCAGGTCTCTCGGTTTGAGAATCGGGGCTTCAAACATGGTTGGCAAAAGGCCCTTGCTGCAGCTGGAGTTTCGCTGAATATGCCAATACCGTATGAGGCAAGTGGACATCGATCCGTTGGAGACTGATTCCGAGGGTTGATCTTTACGATACACAATTGTTATGATTCGAAAAAGTACTTTTTCCGTTTGTTTTTGTTATTTTGTATTTGTTTATCAGACATTTTTCATGCGGGCTGATATTATAAAATGTTATGAATTCTGCTCAATGTGCTAATGTTTCCGTAATTTTATGGTGATATTTCTTAATAGATCTATAATCTGTCCTTGCCTTAGCCAGGGCGCGAGCGTGAAGAGCCGAATGGTTCATACTCGTGGGGTGGCCGAGGCATCTTTGAAAACGGGGCCGACTAGATTAATAAATCTGCCCTTGCCTTGGCCAGGGCGCGAGCGTAAAGAGCCGAATGGTTCATACTCGTGGGCTGGCCGAGGCATCTTTGAAAAGGTGGCCAATTAGATTAATAAATCTGCCCTTGCCTTGGCCAGGGCGCGAGCGTAAAGAGCCGAATGGTTCATACTCGTGGGCTGGCCGAGGCATCTTTGAAAAGGTGGCCGATTAGATTAATCAATCTGCCCTTGCCTTGGCCAGGGCGCGAACGTAAAGAGCTGAATGGTTCATACTCGTGGGGTGGCCGAGGCATCTTGAAAACGGGGCCGACTAGATTAATAAATCTGCCCTTGCCTTGGCCAGGGCGCGAGCGTAAAGAACCGAATGGTTCATACTCGTGGGCTGGCCGAGGCATCTTTGAAAGGGTGGCCGATTAGATTAATAAATCTGCCCTTGCCTTCGCTAGGGCGCGAGCGTAAAGAGCCGAATGGTTCATACTCGTGGGCTGGCTGAGGCATCTTTGAAAAGGTGGCCGATTAGATTAATAAATCTGCCCTTGCCTTGGCCAGGGCGCGAGCGTAAAGAGCCGAATGGTTCATACTCGTGGGGTGGCCGAGGCATCTTTGAAAACGGGACCGACTAGATTAATAAATCTGCCCTTGCCTTGGCCAGGGCGCGAGCGTAAAGAGCCGAATGGTTCATACTCGTGGGCTGGCCGAGGCATCTTTGAAAACGTGGCCGATTAGATTAAAAAATCTGCCCTTGCCTTGGCTAGGGCGCGAGCGTAAAGAGCCGAATGGTTCATACTCGTGGGCTGGCCGAGGCATCTTTGAAAAGTTGGCCGATTAGATTAATAAATCTGCCCTTGCCTTGGCCAGGGCGCGAGCGTAAAGAGCCGGAGAATGGTTCATACTCGTGGGCTGGCCGAGGCATCTTTGAAAACAGTGGGCCGATTAGATTAATAAATCTGCCCTTGCCTTGGCCAGGGCGCGAGCGTAAAGAGCCGAATGGTTCATACTCGTGGGGAGGCCGAGGCATTCTTTTGAAATGGGGCCGACTAGATTAATAAATCTGCCCTTGCCTTGGTCAGGGCGCGAGCGTAAAGAGCCGAATGGTTCATACTCGTGGGCTGGCCGAGGCATCTTTGAAAACGGGGCCGACTAGATTAATAAATCTGCCCTTGCCTTGGCCAGGGTGCGAGCGTAAAGAGCCGAATGGTTCATACTCGTGGGCTGGCCGAGGCATCTTTCAAAAGGTGGCCGATTAGATTAATAAATCTGCCCTTGCCTTGGCCAGGGCGCGAGCGTAAAGAGCTGAATGTTTCATACTCGTGGGCTAGCCGAGAGTGAGCTTCGGGAGCTTAAGAAGGTTCGAATGGCTGAGCCGGCGACGGCCGGTCAACTTAAAGTGGGCGGAAATACGTCCCAAAAGGCCCCGGGTTACGAGAAAGGATATCAGGACGGTTTCAAGGCCGGGGTTGATAAAACCAAGATAGACCTTGCTGAGGAAGTTTGTCGATGCGAAAAATCGCGGTTTTAAGCATGGCTGGATCAAGGCCCTTCAAACCGTGGAAGTTCTTGGGTCCCTAGGCATAGATTCGGCTTCACCCCTATATCATCGACATTACCTTCCCTATTCCGAATTTGAAATGGAGAAGAGCGACGATGAGGAGGCCGATTAACTAGAGTGTAATGCAACAACAGACTTCACTATGAATAAATAGGCTTTCACCTTCAATGTCCGTCTTTGATCGTAAAATATTTTGATTGTAAAATATTTCTAGTTCAAACGTGTCGATTCATTTTATTGGAATATTTAGATTTTGATTAGAATATTTTGCACTGCATGGTATAAATGTTCAGAAATGCATTAGTCGGCCCTAAGGCGTCATGCACCAAAGGGGCTTCGTATCCGGAGACTTGTTTCGACCAATCGTGACATCCACGAAGGGTGCTCCGAATCCGGAGACTTATTCGGCCCCAAGGCGTCATGCCCCAAAGGGCGCTCCGAATTCGGAGACTTGTTTGGGCCAATCGTGAAATCCACGAAGGGCGCTCTGAATCCGGAGAATTATTCGGCCCTAAGGCGTCATGCCCCAAAGGGCGCTCCGAATCCGGAGACTTATTCGGCCCCAAGGCGTCATGCCCCAAACGGCGCTCCAAATCCGGAGACTTATTCGGCCCCAAGGCATCATGCCCCAAAGGGTGCTCCAAATTCGGAGACTTGTTTGGGCAAATCGTGACATCCACGAAGGGCGCTCCGAATCTGGAGACTTATTCGGCCAATCGTGACATCCACGAAGGCGCTCCGAATCCGGAGACTTATTCGACCCTAAGGTGTCATTCACCAAAGGGGGCTCCGAATCCGGAGACTTGTTTTGGCCAATCGTGACATCCACGAACGGCGCTCCGAATCCGGAGACTTATTTGGCCCTAAGGTGTCATGCACCAAAGGGGGGCTCCGAATCCGGAGACTTGTTTTTGGCCAATCGTGACATCCACGAAGAGCGCTCCGAATTCGGAGACTTATTCGGCTCTAAGGTGTCATGCACCAAAGGGGGCTCCGAATCCGGAGACTTGTTTTGGCCAATCGTGACATCCACGAAGGGCGCTCCGAATCCGGAGACTTATTCGGCCAATCGTGACATCCACGAAGGGGCTCCGAATCTGGAGACTTATTCGGCCCTAAGGTGTCATTCACCAAAGGGGGCTCCGAATCCGGAGACTTGTTTTGGCCAATCGTGACATCCACGAAGGGCGCTCCGAATCCGGGGACTTATTCGGCCCTAAGGTGTCATGCACCAAAGGGGGCTCCGAATCGGGAGACTTGTTTTGGCCAATCGTGACATCCACGAAGGGCGCTCCGAATCCGGACACTTATTCGGCTCTAAGGTGTCATGCACCAAAGGGGGCTCCGAATCCGGAGACTTGTTTTGGCCAATCGTGACATCCACGAAGGGCGCTCCGAATCCGGAGACTTATTCGGCCAATCGTCACATCCACGAAGGGCGCTCCGAATCCGGAGACTTATTCGGCCCTAAGGTGTCATTCACCAAAGGGGGCTCCAAATCCGGAGACTTGTTTCGGCCAATCGTGACATCTACGAAGGGCGCTCCGAATCCGGAGACTTATTCGGCCCTAAGGTGTCATGCACCAAAGGGGGCTCCGAATCCGGAGACTTGTTTTGGCCAATCGTGACATCCACGAAGGGCGCTCCGAATCCGGAGACTTATTCGGCCCTAAGGTGTCATGCACCAAAGGGGGCTCCGAATCCGGAGACTTGTTTTGGCCAATCGTGACATCCACGAAGGGCGCTCCGAATCCGGAGACTTATTCGGCCCTAAGGTGTCATGCACCAAAGGGGGCTCCGAATCCGGAGACTTGTTTTGGCCAATCGTGACATCCACAAAGGGCGCTCTGAATCCGGAGACTTATTCGGCCCTAAGGTGTCATGCACCAAAGGGGGCTCCGAATCCGGAGACTTGTTTTGGCCAATCGTGACATCCACGAAGGGCGCTCTGAATCCGGAGACTTATTCGGCCCTAAGGTGTTGAGCTCAAACATGTAAAAACACGAAACCTTGCATTACAACGACGTGTGTACAAGTATCTAGCCCACAGGTCGGGTCATTGATAAAATTTACGTAGATGTGTTGAATTCCACGGCCGTGGCAGGCTTCTTCCTGACATGTCTGAGAGCCGATATGCCCCTGTTCCCTCAACGGAATCTATCTGATAGGGGCCATCCCAGTTCGGACCAAGCTTTCCATCGGCCGGCCTCCGGTCGGCTGGTAGTACCTTCTTTAGGACCAGTTCTCCTGGATTGTAGCGGCGCAACTGAACTCGCCGATTGTATGACTTAGCGAGCTGTTGCAGATAACGTGCCATGGATGCTAAGGCACGGTCTCTTCGTTCTTCAATCAGAACCAGGTCCAGGGCGAGCATCATGTCATTTCGGTCTATGTCAAAGGCTTGCGATCTCAGAGTTGGTAAGCCGATCTCTAGGGGTAAGATTGCCTGGGTTCCGAAGCATAAGGCAAACGGCGTTTCTCCGGTAGATCGTCTTGGCGTTGTACGATGGGCCCACAGTACACTCGGCAACTCTTCAACCCATCTGCCTTTGGCACTTTCCAGCCTCTTTTTGATGCCGTCCAAGATGGATTTGTTTGAAGCTTCCGCTTGACCGTTACTTTGGGGGTAGGCTGGCGTAGAGAAGTAAGGCTCAATACCATATTTGCTGCACAATTCTCGGTATACGCCACAATCGAACTGGGTACCATTATCCGAGATCAATGCTCTTGGAATGCCGAATCGTGTAATGATGTTCCTCCACACAAAGCGCTTAATGTCGGAATCCCGTATATGGGTTAGAGCCTCCGCTTCGACCCACTTTGTGAAGTAATCTGTTGCTACGATTAGAAATCGCTTGTTCCCTGGGGCCCTCGGCAATGGTTCTACGATATCAAGTCCCCACTGAGGAAACGGCCAGGGGCTTGTGATAGAATTCAAAGCTTCTACCGGCTGATGGGTTAGTGGGGAGAACTTTTGGCATTGTTTGCATTTCTTGACATAATTTTCTGCGTCGGCTCTCATCGTCGGCCAATAATATCCCTGTGTTATTGCCCGATGGGCCAGGGAGCGTCCCCCCGAATGGGCACCACAGCTGCCCTCGTGTATCTCAGTGAGCAGCTCCTCTACTCTGTCCGGGTGCACGCATTCCAAATATGGACCAGAGAGGGACTTTTTGTAAAGCCCGCCTTGTGGATCTAAGTAGTACCGCAGGGCCTTGTTTCGCAGCTTGTGTGCTTCTTTTTTGTCCTCTGGGAGTTGCTCAGAAGAAAGGAATGCAGCAATGGGGTCCTTCCAACTTGGAGCGGATTCTATAATGTTGATGTGGGTTTCCTCCGGAGGGCCGATACTTGGTTCCGGAACGAAACCTACTTCGATGGTACGCTTGAGCTCAGAGTTGATGGCGGAGGCTAAGCAAGCCAGGGCATCCGCGTGTGTATTTTGATCGCGTGTTATTTGGTTTAGTTCATGATGGTCGAATTTCGTCAGCAAAGAGTTAGCCGTTTTCATATAGGCCGCCATACGCTCGTCTCTTGTCGCGTACTCCCCCTTCAGCTGGTTGATTACCAATTTTGAGTCACAAAACACCAACAGTCGCCGCGCGCCGAGCAGATGTGCGTTCCGCAGTCCGGCTAAAAGGGCTTCATATTCGGCTTCGTTATTTGATGCTTCGAAGCCGAGCTTGACGGCCTGCTCAATTACTGCGCTGTCTGGAGACATAATTATGACGCCAGCGCCACTGTCCCGTTGGTTAGACGATCCATCACAGTATAATTGCCAAATGTCCCCAACATAAATTCTCCAATCTGACTTTGACCGAACTTCGGCCTTTGGCTGGACGTCATCAGGCTTGAGGTCGGCAAGCCCTCCTGTGAATTCGGCAACAAAGTCGGCAAGCACCTGCCCCTTGATTGCAGTTTTGGGTAAAAACTGAATGTCGTATTGGCCGAGTTCGAGAGCCCACTTCGAAACACGCCCTGATGCTTTTGCATTCCGTAGTACTGATCGAAGGGGATAGTCTGTTAACACCCTAATGATGTGTCCTTGGAAGTAATACATCAGTTTTCTTGCTGCCATGACCAAGGCTAGGACGAGTTTTTCCAGCGGTAGGTAGCGTGTTTCGGCGTCCACCATTGCCTTGCTCACATAATACCATGGCTGTTGCTGCCCTTCTTCCTCTTTTAATAATACGGCGCTGACGGCCCTGTCGGAGACTGCCAGATATAGAATGAGGGGGTCACCGGTGGCGGGTGTTGTTAGAAGAGGTACTGTCCGGAGGTAGGTCTTGAGCCCGTTAAAAGCTGCTTCACATTCGGCGGACCACTCGAAAGCTCTGCCCTGACGTAGTGTCTGAAAGAATTGTCTGCAGCGATCTGTAGATCGGCTGATGAACCTGTTGAGTGCAGCAGCCATTCCCATCAACTTTTGAACTTCTTTCACTGAACGGGGGGAACTCAGTTCCAAAATTGCTGTGACTTGCCTCGGGTTGGCTTCGATTCCTCAGTGGTTGACGATATAACCCAGGAATTTGCCGGAGCCGATCCCGAATGCGCATTTGGAAGCGTTTAGCTTCATTCTGTATTTGCATAGGGTGTTGAATGTCGTTTCCAGATCGGCTATATGGTTTTGTTCTTCTTTGGATTTGACCACCATGTCATCGATGTATACTTCCATAGTGTGTCCGAGCTGTTCTTTGAACATCGTGGTGACCAGTCTTTGGTAAGTTACCCCTGCATTCTTCAGTCCAAAAGGCATAACCCTGTAGCAGTAGGTTCCTCTTGGAGTGAGGAATGTAGTTTTGTCCTGATCATCCGGATTCATGGCGATCTGATGGTAGCCTCTGTAGGCATCGAGGAAACTCATGCGCTGGTGGCGTGCCGTCGCATCGACGAGTTGGTCAATTCTAGGTAAGGGGAAGCAGTCTTTGGGGCAAGCTTTGTTCAGATCCGTGAAATCGACGCACACTCGCCAAGTTCCATTTTTCTTTTTCACCACCACTGTGTTGGAGAGCCACGTGGGGTAGGTGACTTCTCTAATTGCCCCGGCATCAAGCAATTTGTCAACTTCTTTTACAACGGCGGCGGTGTGTTCTGCGGAGGATCGCCGGCCTTTCTGAATGATCGGCTTGCACCGGGGGTCGACATTGAGATGGTGCTGTGAGACTGACGGGTCTATTCCCGGCATCTCGTATGGAGTCCACGCAAAGACGTCGAGGTTGCCGAGTAAGAAAGTGATCAGCTGCTGTCTGTCGACCTAGCTCAGAGAGGCGCCGATCATAAAAAACTTTTCCGGGCTTCCATCAATGTCAACCCGGTCTAAACCTTCCGTGGTCTTTTCATTTGGTTGACGCCCGACGTCATCCAGGATCTCTCGACTGAGCACTTCAATGGAGTTTACTTGCAGTTCCTTCGGCGTCTTGGTGGCGAGAAAGTAACATGCTTGCGCTGACTGTTGAGAGCCATGGATCTGCTCAACGCCGTGTTCCGTTGGGAAACGTAGCAGCTGGTGGTAGGTGCTTGGGACGGCCTGCAGGGTATGCAACCATGATCGCCCCATGATGAGATTGTACGGCGACGGTAGCCTGACGACCAAGAATTCCACATCCACCGTTCTGGAGCCAGCTCGAACGGGCAGACTGATCTTTCCCAATGGGTACTCCGGGTTGGCGTTGAAGCCGAATAGTGGATAAGGAGCTGGAGTTAGATCCGAATCGTTGAACCCGAGTTTGATGAAGGTTTTATAGTACATAACCTCTGAAGTGCTTCCCTGGTCGATAAGGACGCGTTCAACGGTGAACCTGTTTACGCGTAGCGCAACAACCAGAGGATCTACGTGAGAGAGTGTTACGCCGCTCAAATCAGAGTCGTCGAAGGTGATGCTTGGTGCTTCTCGGAGCCGGGGTCGCTTTGTTGGTGTGAGCTGATGCTGGGGGCTTGGAAGTGACTGGATTGCATGTACAGTCGGGGCTATTGGCAGGCTGTATATCATATGTACGGTGTCAAGCAGGACGCCTCTTGGGCGACGTGCGTCCTCTGTCACCTCCTCAAGGTAATCTGTTAAGGCGCGGCAACCATCGGCATTGTGCTGTTGGCCTCGAGGTCGTTGAGGACCTGCCCTTGGGAATCGCTCAGGAACCTTGAGCCCTGCCCGTTTGGACTTTGTTTTTTCTAAGGCCAGATCACGGCGAAGGCGTTCGTTCTCAGCGATGATGTTGTCCAAACTCTATTTGGTCTGTCTGGCTTGTTCTATGGTCGCTTACATCGTCTCCTTCGTTGAAGTCGTTGGTGAGTTAGAGTTCGAGGCGCGTCGCTGCGCGACGGTTTCCTTTTCGAGCGTATTTACCGGAGTGAAGTCGTCTCTCTGTGCGTCTCGTCGGTGGAGGATCTTCAGTCGCGTCTTTCATGGATCTATTTGAGTATTCTCACAGACGGCGCCAATTGTGGGGAAGTGGTTTGGAAATACTCTTCAGATCCTGGAAGATGCCAATGATCCTCAGCTAGTCACCTGCAAAGATACAAATACTCCGGTCGGGGGTGCTGGAATTAGCACTCCGACGGACAAGTCAGTTCTTCTACTCAAGAAAGCTTGTTCACTAAGTTTTTAGAAGTGATTCTTACATACCTTTACAAATCTGAAGCTCTTGTATTTATATCCATTCTCTGGACCTCGGGGCCAGAGTCTACTTTTTATTTATTATTCTTTCATTTGTCCTGATATGCCTTCTCAAGTCCATTCGGCCTTAAGAACGTATTCGGCATCCTAGTTGAGCAGAATGGAGCCGTTCAGTTCCCGGCTCCTCAGGTATACCAGATTTCGTTCCTCTATTTATTCGACTCCCACATATTCAAATTGGAATTTAAATACGATACAGTTAGTATGATGCGTTGAGCCCGACACATGCAATACAGATGAATGGATGCAAACATGCGAGCATAAGTTACGCTAAATGAAATATGCCCTAAAACTAACCATCGTAAGTGGTTAAGTAAAAGGGAGAAAGAAATGGGGATTGGAAGACATGCATCACACACATGCACGCACGTTTATTACAACAATTGGCTCTCTCGAAGGAGAGACTGGATAAAGAGCTAACTAGCTAATCTAAACTAATTAAACTAATCATTACACAACAAATTAATTAACTAATCCTAGTTAACTAATTATTACTAAACGAATTGAATAGCTAACGCATTAACTATTAAATAGTACAGACCAAAGAAAAAGCTAGCTATCCTAGCATGGCAACTAAGGAAAGCAATAAATCAGGAGCCTCGGAGGGAGATGGATGCATGCATGTCCGGTCGCCTCGTTTGGAAATCCAACGCGATGACCCTATTTGCCTCTGTTTGCAGTTGTCCTCAGAACACTGAACTAAGCTCCAGAAAGATGAAACTTCACCTTGGGAATCTAGTGCGAGGGTGGCCGACCAGTATTGGTTCCCCTAAACCCCTGCTGACCACTTTTGATTGCTGAAAATCAAGAAAAATGGTCGACCAGCTACATTTTCTGGCTGGCCGACCAGTTGTTGCTGCCAAACTCTAGTTTTTTGCAATAGAGAGCAAGAAAGGGCATAGCAATGTATTTGCAAGATATGTGTGCACAACCACCCTCCCTATCATGTCATGAACTCAAGGGAGTGTAGGTTCTCAACCCTTGGGCCACCAATCGCGCATTTCCATGCATGATGGCTGAGAGGCGAAGTTGCACAATTCAATATGAAAATGAATGCACAAGTAAACACATAAAGCCTAAAACTCTATCATGCTTCATCAAGAGCGTCGGCGGCCAGGAATTAAGACACGTTTCATCACTTTAAGTATGAAATGCGCCTCATTTCCCGTGTTTGGACTAAAACCTACTCCAAACACAATGCAAGCAAGCATGACATACACAATGTGACTAAAGCATGCAAGTATGCAATATGACTTAAGCATGCAAACATGCAATGCAATATGAACAACCTAACAAGGCTAATGGCACGCACAATGCACAATGCTAAGGACATGGCATACTCAATGCAAATGGACAACTTGGCATGCACAATGCAAAGTAATCATAAGGTTCTAAGCATAATGTGATGCATGCATGCACAATGCAATGCAACAAGGGCAACTTATGTAATACACCAAGCATGCAACAATATGCAAATAAACATGGCATATTTAGTGGACTTAAACCAAAAGGGGTAGACCTCAGTCATGCCCAAATCAGTGGCCATAAGTGATGAAATGAAGGCACATAAAGCAAGGCATGCATGCACAATGCTTTGGCCATCAAAGAGGCCAAAGAGCACAACTCTCAAGAGTGCTCAAAGAGTGATTAAAGTGGAAGTGTAACAACAATAAGTGCACTGAAATGAAGCAAGAAATGGTGCCAAACCATTCAAACAACATAAGTAAAGCATGCTAGGGTCCTAAGGCATGAAGGCTAACAAAGAGCAACACAAAGGAGGCATGCAACACATGGCACAAATACATGAACCAAGCATGGACAGAGCTCAAGTAGGTCAAAACAAGGACCTAAACATGCTGAGACGAGGGCCCAAATACCTAGGCATGCAAGCATACAAGCTAGGCCAAAAGGCACAACACTTAGAGGCATTCAAAACATGAATGAAGTGGGAAAATAAACATGCTATAAGCTCTGAAATAACATGTTAGCTGATGCTAAATCATGTACGCAACACAAATGAAGCATGCAAAGGTGCTCAAAGCATGAAGCAAGCAAGAGCATTTACACTATAGCTATACAAAACATGAAGCATATGGATAAGGCAACCCAAAACAGTCCTAGAACATGTTAAAATGAGTCTAAGACATGCATGGAAGTAAGCCAAAATGTGCTAGCATGAGGGGGCATAAGGCATGATGCATACAAGGCAAGTAAGGTGGATTACACTACACCTATTAAGACCAAGCATGGGATGACTTAAGCAATAAAAATCAGAGTTATATCATGGCATAATAACCCCAAAAATACACTGAAATGGTGGCTCACAAGCAAAGGCATGAAGGCATGCACAACGGTTCATGTTAAGACATAAAGGGGCCAACCCTCCAACGCATTGAAAGAGTGATAAATGTGACTACATGGGGATGAAGCATGTACTGAAATCACATTATGAATGATGCCAAATCATTGAAATAGGCCAAGTAGAGCATGCTAGTGGACTTGACACACAAAGCGCACAAGCTAAATTGAACTATAACTATACAAAGCAAGTCATGCATGGCCAAAACAACCTAAATTAGAACTAAAGCATGTTAAAACATGGACAAAAGCTTCATGAAGTTGAGCTAAAAGCATGCTAGAATGACATGTTACAACATGATGGATGTTAGGCTAAAACATGGAAATGCACTACAAGTGCAAGGAGCATGCAAAGGCTAACCAAACCAAACCTAAACAGAGCTATGACATGATAAAATAAGCCCAAGAACATGCTAAAATGAACACAACATAGGCTAGAATGACATGCTCAAACATGAGGCATACAAAGCTAGTGTGTGTGATTTATGCTACAAGTGTAATATGCATGCATGGAATGACCAAGGCAAGTAAAAATAGTGGTATGCCTCAGCAAAATAACCACAAATATAAGCTAAGACATGGTCAACACACACTTGAAAAAGGTGCTCAAACATGAGGCATATATGACAAGTATTGAAGACAACAACGAGAGGGGATGGCCCTCTCCTTCTTAGGACCTTAAAGCACCATCCCCACCACTGAAATCCCTCTGGATTTCAGTGGTGAGAAGGCCAAAACAAGGTGGTCCCGAAGCTCACAAAAAAGGCTCAAAAACAAGGCCAAACAAGGCCTAAGAGGGGGTAAACAACCCCAAACACAAAAGTGATCATAAACAACTATTTTAAGTATACAAAAACCAAAATTTTATCAGTTATAAGATAAGCTCAAAATGGCATGTAAGATAGGCTAAAAGCTTAAGCAAGAAAGGGGGATCCAAAGTTCAAAAGCTCACCCTTGAAGACCCTGTTTATAACTACAACTCCAGCAGCTTCCTTGAGCTTAAACCAGTCCAAAAACCTCAAAAACAACCTCAAGAAGCCTCAGCAACCCAAGCAAGGTGTTTGAGTGTGTGTTTGTGTGTTAAAGTAAGACAAATCTACACTTTTGAACACAAAAAATGAAGAACAAGAGTGATATAGAGACAAAGCTATATCTATCCACCTCCCTCAGATTTTCTGAACCTGGAAGAGGGAGGAGGAGCCTCCCTCTTATAGAAGACGAAAGCCAAAGCTTCTAGAAGAAGCTAAGAAACAAGCCAATCCTTCCATACACGTGTATGGAGGATGGTTCAAATGCTCTCCAGCTGTGCCATCTGGCACAAAATATCTCCAAAAATGTGTCAAAAAGTAGCCGACCACTTGAAGTGGTTGGCTTGCTAGTTAAAGTGGTTGGCTGACAACTTTAAGTGGTCACCAAGACCAAAAACTGGTCGGCCACAGGTGGGAGAGGTCAACACACTAAATGCAAGGTGGTGGTGTGGTGGCCGGCCAGAAAATATGGTCCAAAGACCAAGAAAACTAGTTATCTGACAAAAAACCGGCTGGAAAAAGGAAAAGTGGTCTCCAAGGAGAAATACTGGTCTCACACCCTTGTACCACCTTCCAAACAAGGAAAACAAGGTTTGTACCAAAAACAAACCAAAGCGGATGCAAGACGAGAAATCGGAAGGCAAAACACGCGGCCAAAAGCCCCGAAAACTAGCTAACGAGCATCAAAAGTGGTATGCAACCACAAAAGTGGTCTCCCGGACCACAGTGTTCCTCTAGGCAGAGGCAACAAGGTGTGGTTCAAAAACCACACCAAACGGAGAATGTTAAGCGATCTCGAGACAAGGCGCACGACCAAAGGCTCCAAAAATCAGAAACTAGTCTCCAAACGGGAAAAGTGGCCTACGACCACAAAAAGTAGTCTACGACCACAGAGAGATCTCCCTCCCTCCGGGAAGGGAAAACAAAACTTGGTCCACAAACCGAGCCAAAGTAGAAAGAGTTCGGAGGCCGGGAGGTAAGTGACTCAACCGAAACTTCGACACCTCAGAACGAGCACAACGTGCACTATCACCGAGCACTCAATCGATGACATCTGAGTCTTAAGGTCAGTCAAAAATGGGGTGTCTACAGTTGCACCTCTTTGACAGAACTTGAAAGTCATAAGTGATGGGAGTGAGTGTCAAAGCCCAGAGATGACCCATTTTTGACAAGGCCGAAAACTTAGACAAACAGGCAAGATAACAAAGAAATGCGCCCGCAGGCAGGGGCAAAATGCAAAGGATATGCACGAAGCCGAACATAACTTATGATCATTCAAAGAAAGCTGTAATGAAGCAATTATGCAAAATAAATGCAACGGTTTTAAGCAGGCGAATACAAAAAAAAACTACATTACATGCAGAAAGGATGTAAGAGAATTATACAATTCTCGCTATGTCTCATGCGGAGTGCATACAATACCTGTCTGGTTCATCTGGTCGCGCCAGCCTCAACTGAACCGTGTACATACAATATCGTGCCTGTAAAAGAGAGAAACTCAACAGGTACAATATCGTTAGAAACATGCATAGCAATGCAAGTGAAAAGTGCGTAACAACGCAAATCGAGGGGTGCATGACAGTGCAACCAAAACGAGCGTGCCAAAACAAACAGTGAGTGGATAGCAAAACCACAAGTGGTGTGCATAACAATGTAGGTGAAACGTGTGCGACAATGCGTGTGAAAAGTGCAAGATAATGCGAAAGAAATGCGCAACTTCAAATGTATGTTTGGAAGGAAATACCGAAAGAGGAAACACAAGCCTTAACAAGCATAGTTCAATCACAACCTCCGATTTACCTCTTAGAAGGGTCATAACAGACTTAAAAAGGATACACCTCTCTCTTTGGACAAGTGACGATGAGCCATGCATCGAAGACTTGAATCGAAGTTCCGCGGGGACATTTTCGAGCCGAAAAAGTGTACTTTTCTTGCACTTTCTCAAGAACCAAGGACTCTAATCATCACCAAAACACACAGGGAGAACAATGGAGCTCTGAAGATCATCCAGGAAGCTGGCCGACCAATTATAAAGTTGTCTGACCAGTTGTTGCTCAACAAAGTGGTCGGCCGACTAGAAAAACTGGCTGGGCGACCAATTTTTAGAAATTTGGGGCAGTTTGGGTCTTTTAAGCCTCGGCTCTTTAAGTACACCACTCCAAATCAGTTTGTATCACACCTCCAAGGCCGAAATACATTCTTCTTGTTCCCTAGACCCTTTTCTCTCTCAGATCTGCACTTTATACGCATTTTCCAACGCCCCACGCGAAGTTGTTTTGCAAAAACTTTCGATTTTCGTCGATTTGAACCGATTAGAATTTGTTTTCGGTGTCTCTTTCTCCATTTTCACCACTTGAGGTGTGTTTGTCTCAAAGTTTGGCACCTTTTCTTGGGCGTTGACTTTTGTTGACTTTTTTCTCTTCCCGAGAGTTGACTTTTGTTGACTTTTTGCAATTTTGGCTCATTTCGCTTGTTTTTGCATCCTTTTGCAGATTTCCATAGATGGCCGACGATATTCCGTATGGCAGAGGCTTTCCATATGCAAAAGACGAGTCCGACATCATACCATTGCCTCCGAGGATACGGTCGTTTAACCCTGAGGGGTACGACCTGGAGGAGCACATCCTTCCTCCTTGTACTTTTTACCATTTCACGGACTTTGCGAGGCGGGTACCTGAAGACCTGCTGCTACGGGAGCTGGAGTCCCATCTTTCTCATCATGCGCATGAGGTATGTACTTCATTTATGCATTTTCTACGATGTGTTTTGCACTTCCTGCCATGTACCACGTCTACTTATCATGAACATATTCTCATACACAGCACTTCACTCATTCTGAACACACAGTTTGTACATAGCATTCTGCTGACTTGGCACATAGTTCACCACACAACGTTTTATTAATTTGGGCACACTGCTCATTTGGGCACACAGCATATTTGGGCATACAGCACATTTGGGCACACAGCTCGTAACACTGCTCAATCTGAACACATATCCCATACCACAGCATTTGGTTTGATTTGGCACTCAGCTCATAACGCTGCTCAATCTGAACACACAACCCATACCACAACATTTGGTTTGATTTGGCATTCAGCTCATAACACTGCTCAATCTGAACACACAGCCCATACCACAGCATTCGGTTTCGTTTTGAACACATAGCTTAAACACTGCTCAATCTGAACACTCAGCCCATAACACAGCATTTTGTTTGGTTTGATTGGCACGCTGCTCAAACTTTGCAATGTGAACACACAGCTCAAATTTTGTGGTGAACACGCAGCTCACGATTTTGAAATATGAACACGCAGCCCATATTTTGAAATTTTGAACACGCAGCTCAAATTTAGTGGTGAACACACAGCTCACGATTTTGAAATATGAACACGCAGCCCATATTTTGTGGTGAACACGCAGCTCACGATTTTGAAATATGAACACGCGGCCCATATTTTGAAAATTTGAACACGCAGCTCACAATTTTGAAATATGAACACGCAGCCCATATTTTGTGGTGAACACGTAGCTCACGATTTTGAAATATGAACACGTAGCCCATATTTTGTGGTGAACACGCAGCTCATGATTTTGAAATACGAACACGCAGCTCACGATTTTGAAATATGAACACGCAACCCATATTTTGAAATTTTGAACATGCAGCTCAAATTTTGAAATTTTGAACATGCAGCTCAAATTTAGTGGTGAACACGCAGCTCACGATTTTGAAATATGAACACGCAGCCCATATTTTGTGGTGAACACGCAGCTCACGATTTTGAAATATGAACACGCAGCCCATATTTTGGGGTGAACACCCAGCTCACGATTTTGAATTTTGAGTGTGAACACACAGCTCACTATTTTGAAAATTGAATGTGAACACCCAGCTCACTATTTTTTTTTTTTGAAATTTGAATGTGAACACGCAGCTCACTATTTTTTTGAATGTGAACAGGCAACTCACTATTTTGAAATTTGAAGGTGAACACACAACTCACTATTTTTTTGAATGTGAACACGCAGCTCAGTATTTTGAAATTTGAAGGTGAACACGCAGCTCGCTATTTTTTTTTTTTTTGAAATTTGAATGTGAACACGCAGTTCACTATTTTTTTTTTTTTTTTTTGAATGCGAACACGCAGCTCAGTATTTTGAAATTTGAAGGTGAACACGCAGGTCGCTATTTTGATTTGCACGCAGCGGATACATTTCAATCTGAAACCGCAGCTCATACATTTTCATTTGCACGCAGCGCATACATCTCGATCTGAAACTGCAGCTCATACATTTTCATTTGTACGCAGCGCATACATTTCAATCTGAAACCGCAACTCATACATTTTCATTTGAACGCAATGCATACATTTCAATCTGAAACTGCAGCTCATACATTTTCATTTGCACGCAGTGCATACATTTTAATCTAAAACTGCAGCTCATACATTTTCATTTCTTTCCCGTTTCACACGGGGTTATGGGTCCATCCTCGCAAGGGAGTGGTATACGGAGCTTCCAGACACCGTCCGACACATTGTGGATGAGGCAGGGTTTGGCCCATTCTGTGCGGGATTGTCACGTCATCCAGCGAGCAGGACCCTCTTGGGCGCACTTGTAGAGAGATGGTGGGATACTACCAATTCCTTCCATTTTTCGGCTACTGGGGACATGACGATGACCCCATTTGACTTCTCTATCCTGACGGCCCTTGACGTGGGAGGCCGGCCGATCCCATATGACGCAGAGATGGGTGAGTGGGAGGCCGCTTGGATTTATCTGCTCAGAGCCCGTCCGCCGATCGATCGATCATCAGGCAGGGTCAAGTATACTTGGTTCTCAGTGCAGTACCGGAGGACTATGCCCCAGACCATCGAGGCCATACATCAGCATGCCCGGGGATTCTTGATGTTTCTCTTCAGGACCACACTATTCTCCGACAAGGGGAACACGGTTGGGCTTTATCTGCTTAGTGCTCTGGTGGACCTGGCGCTGCCCTCGCTACCCTTTACTACTACATAAGCGTGACTTCCCGCGACCGAGGGACCATAGTTGGAGGCTACTGGCGAGCTAGGGAGGTACATTCTACCCTCTCGATTTACATTCCTGCTTTTCATTGTCTGTACACTGCACACGGTACAAATTACATTCTGTATTCTACATTCTACACTTAGCATTCTGTATTTTCTAATTTTCATTATCTGTACACTACACACAGCATTCTGTACTCTACATTCTACACCATGCATTCTGTATTTTCTAACGGCCACTGTCTTGCCTTTTACAGTTGTGGGTTTATGCATACTTCCCGACGCTGGCTCCTGAGCTTGAGGTGGAGGCACCCCTTGAGATCCCTTACTCGCGCAGATTTGAGGATCGGTGCTGGCCGAGGCCCCGTCAGACTTTGCCCTTCCTCCGGTAGTTCTTTGATACTGTATGGACGACGGAGGTAATCTAGAACTGTCAGTTCTTCATGCTTTCAATTTTAATTCATCTCGCGTATTTATGACATCTAATCATTGTATACATTTGCTACCCATAGGTCAACTGGCAGCCTTGGATAGTCATGCTAAGTAATCCTCGATTTCTGTTCGCTGGGGCGTGGGGCACTTTGCTATACAGGGTTCTGCTTAAGGGACCGGTTGGCAGAGCGTGGTTTCTCAAAGAGCGCTTCATCCGTCAGACAATGGGGAACTTTGATTAGGACGTCCCCTCATTGCCACCACCGAAGATGCGGTCTGTAAGGGATCTCATGCCTCGGATGACGGATGACCGTATGTTGGGTATTGGCGCAGTCCTTTTCCTGGAGGAGGGGGACTACGCGGCATATTGTCATACGTACCTGATGCCTCCACTGTCAGATGTACGTACCTCTAAGGGGAGAGCTGCTGACATGCCTTCTTCGAGTCGCGCTTAAGCTAGAGATATTCCTTCGTCCAGCGGGGCTGGCACATCGAGGGGTGGGGCTGGATGGATGCCCTTTACTTGCCAGTATGCTGGATGGCTAGATCTTCCGAGCGGGCTGATAGGTTGGGAGTATGGGACACCATACCAGATCCTGTTACAGCCTCCGTGGCCGGATCACCGATACGTTAGTGATCCTGACTCGCCACCGGTATGTTTCACAGTTTCCATTTATCATTCAGATATTTAGACATTCATTCATTCACTGATGATTTGAACTTGTGTCTGCAGCCTCCCAGAGAGTACACTGATAGGCTGCTGGGGGTGGTGGCCTCACTCGAGGGCATGGTTTTACGGAGAGAGACACCGCTGCACTCCTACAGTATTCTAGTATTTTCTAGTCTTCTTGCATTTATCATGCTTCTGATGATATACAAAGCTGAACATTTCACCATACTGATTCACTGTATGTGTACAGCACATATGTTACACCACATTCGCATACTATATCTGCATGCACTCATTCTATACATCATTCTTGCATCTGATATACATACTCTAGCTGATGTACCCCAAACTATATTTTCAGGTCGCACTTGTACCGCCCGGGCCATCTCGGCATTCTCGAGCAGCTAAAAGAGGAGCATCAACTCGCGGCTGAGGTGGGCATAGAGCACCTGCTATATATGAGGAGGAGTCTAGCGAGGAGGAGGAGTTGGCTCATCCGCAATCAGAGACATCTGTAGGTAGGGATGATGACTCTGCTTCGAGTTCTGATGATTGATGTGACACCAAGGAGGTTTCCAAGGGTGGTGACTCTGATTCAGACGAGGGCGCTGGCGGTGGCGCGGAGGCTGCTCAGCCGAAGAGGATGAAGAGGGCCTCTCGATCTTAAGCTTGCTAGCACTGATGCAGTTGTTCCTGCTTTATGTTTTTTTTTACTTGTAGTTGTAGCACATTGTACAGTTAGGTAGTTGTTTTTCTCTTTTTAAAACTTGTACCTTTTGTAAAATGTCGTAAAAAAGAAGCTATGATGGAATGAAAATGGCTTTTTGTTCAAAAAGTGTTGTATTGTATTCTTAGCATCGCATCGCATCGCGTCATTTTTCACAAAAAAAGAATTTGAATGGAGATTAAACCCCGTGTATTGCCAAGTCAGGTAGTGAACTGACATAACAAACTAAACAACTTAACTCACTAAGAAACAAAACCTTAGCAAGTTTACAACTCGATAAGCAACGAGCAACAACTCGATAAATAAAGAGCAACAACTCGATAAACAAAGAGCAACAACTTGATAAGTAAAACTTAACAACTCGAGAAGCAAAACTTAACAACTCGAGGAGCGAACGCATTTTGAGACAAACAAATCGACAAAATGCATCCGAAACAGAGGTAAACTTGAACCTTCAGTACTCTCAGCACACAGGAAGGCTAGAGACTTCCTTGTGGAGACAGGAAACAGCTGGAAACCAGCTTTTTGCACATGGCTGACCGCTTAAAGAGCCTGCCGACCAGTTTTCTATTTGGAACTCAAAAAAAGTAGATGGCCGACCAGAAAAAGTGGTCAGCCGACCACTTATCTTGGGAACCTCCAGTTTTGTGACACTTGTCCTCCAAACAGTGCCTTATCCTCCATAAAGGTTCTAGCTTCATGGTTTCCTCATTCTAACTTAGTTTTACACCAAAATGGAGGCATTTCTTGTCCAAAATCTCACAGATTGGATTGCTTCCTTGGATGGCTCGAAAAAGTTAAATTTTCGGGGCTTCGGCATAAATCCACTATTCACGTTGAGTCGCACTCCGCTGCATTTTCCTTTCCTTTATGCCGCGGAAAGGTTTTGGAATCCGGTAACACATGTCTTTAGCTTTGGCGGTCAAGAAATATGTCCTACTTTCGAAGACTTCCAAGTTTTGATGGAATCTGAGTGTAATGAAGAAATTTTGCCACAATTTCACTTTGGCCACGTCCAAGCCTTAGGATGGATGTGTGGGTTCACTTTGCATGACGCTCGGTCATTGACTCGCGATGGAGTGCTGGATGTCCCTAGCTTGATTCGTCAGTTTTCTGATGCCGGTGACCGCGACGACCATGACTGGCAGGGTTATCGGTGACATGTGCTTTGCTTGTGCATGTTATCTCATTTCTTGCTCGCCCCAGGCTCCGGCGGGTTTAGTACTCTTTTGATCGAAGTTGCCCAGGGCTTAGAGAAGGGCAAGAGCTGTATTGCCATGACATTGGCTGAAACATTGATGGGATTGGACGCTTTTTGTCTCCAAGAGACGACTAGGTTTGCGGGGCGTCCACTGCTGTTGCAGGTAATGTTTCCCACCCTATCTCACATATATTGCTCACATCACTCGGCCCTCAGGCTCGGTTTTTCTCACGAAACCCTTTTCTTACTTTTCTCTCATCGTACACCTCTCTATTCTTGAATCTCTCATTTTTCATTCCTTCCCGGGTGTGGTTGATGGACAAGTTACAGGTTGTGGACTCATGCCCAGCATACTCAGCTCGCGGCTATTTCTTTCAACGACGTCTAGTCGATACCCTTGATGAGGGATGGTGGTTCGACTGGATGTGCAGTTTGTCCACAGACCGCATTGCTTGGCGGTGTCCTTGGCTCAATCTGTCGGCGATGAGCTACAGCATGAGTCGCCAGCCTGGGATCCAGCTGATTGGTATGACACACTGTGTGTTCTATTTTCCTTTCCGGTTCTGATGCCAGTTTGGCCCGATCAAACTTGTCCGGAAGAGGGGATAGAGTACCCTGCTACATTTCCTATTCGAGGCACGCAGCTTGCTTGATATGCCACGGCATAGAGGACTAGAGAGCTTCTGGCCCCCGCTCCCACTTTCAGTTACACCCTCTCTGATGAGTGCATAGATTGGCTCAATTAAGAGGCATAGGTTGGACCCACTTTGGCGTCAGAGGCTTCGACCAGCTCTGGGAGGGGGCGCAGGAACACCTGACTTATCTATGCCCCAAATTTATTGCTTTAATCAAAACTTTCAAGTTTTATTTATGAATGTAATGAAAAACAACTTCAATTTGTATTCAAGAGTAGGAGAACTCTGTATTAAAATCAATAAAATTGAAGGTTTTGGGTACTGAGAATTTCCCGTTTGGTCCAAAAATGGTCTAAGTTGTAAAAATATTAATTTGAACAAAATCAACTTTTCTTAAAACTTTTCAAAACCATTTTCGATATGGACCAGAACTGGACACGCCTGAGATTTGTCACTAAGACGTACAACCCCGGATCCTGGCAACTGGAAAGTTGCCCCTAGTCTGAATAGCACTGCACCGAGGATCGAATGCAGAATAGACAAAGATGACCAAACATGATCACATGGACAAAGTTGATCAGGGAAGTGTTTATCGCTGGACTTCAGGATGAAGTTGCCTACGTATCCCAGAGATGGGAATCAAGCCTTACGTAGTTCGGCTTTGGTTCACTCGAGTATTTATCCTCTCCTTTTGCGCCCTAACTTTTGCCAAGGTCGCCCTTTGCAGGTTTTCAACCTTACGAGCTCAGTTTTTATAATTTCAAATTTTTCATGCTTTAACTTTTTCCTAGGTCGCCCTTTTCGGGTTTTCGGCCTAGCGAGCCACTCAGGGAAAATATTTCTTCAGCTTGTCCATGTTGATCGGCTGGGAGAACTCTAGGCCATCTAGGTCCATTAGAACAACAGCTTCGCCCGACCAGACAGACTTGATGATGTAAGGACCAGTCTAATTGGGTCTGAACTTGCCCCTAGGGTCGTGAATGGGAGCTTGGTTGTCTTTGAGCACTAGATCCCCTTTCTTCAAATTCCTGGACTTAACCTTCTTGTTGAAAGCCCGGGCAATTCTGCGCTGATAACCCTGAACATGGTACAGTGCTTTCAGCCTTCTTTCATCAAACAACATGAGTTCTTCGAACCTGCTCTGCTACCAATCTACCTCAGCTATCTGACACTCAGCCAGTACTCGTAATGACGGGACCTCAATTTTGATAGGCAAGATGGCCTCTATCCCATAAACCAAGGAATATGGAGTTGCTCCAGTAGAAGTTCAAATTGAAGTCCGGTAGCCCCACAGAGCAAATGACAGCTTATCTGGCCAGTCCCGGTAGGTTTTCACTATCTTCTACAGTATGTGCTTGATGTTCTTGTTGGCAGCCTTAACTGCTCCGTTGGTTTGCGGCAGATATGTGGATGACTTATGAAAAGCCACGTTGTACTTGTCCAACAAGTCGATCACCTCCTTCTTGAAGTGAGAGCCATTATCTAAAATGATCTCATTCGGAACCCCATAATGGCAAATGATGATGTTTCTGATGAACTTGGCGACATGCGAAGCCTTCAACACTGCATAAGACTGGGCCTCAACACACTTCGTGAAGTAGTCTATCACTACTAAAATGTACTCATGCCCGTTGGACCCTTTCGAAGTGACAGCTCCAATCACATCAATTCCCCAGACTGAAAATAGCCACGGCGAAGTCATGTTGTCCAGCCTTGACGGCAGAATGTTCATACGATTTGCATGGATCTGACAATTGTGGCATTGCCGAACAAAGCCAATGCAATCCTCCTCCATGGTGGGCCAATAGTAACCTTGTCTAAGGATCTTCCGGGCTAGCATCACCTTGTTCATGTGCGCTTCGCACTCTCCTCCATGGATGGCCCCCATCAGGCGCTTCGATTCTTCGACATCAACACACAGTTTATGCATTCCCAGATGACCTCTCTTGTACAGTTTACCCCTGTAGACGATGAACTGAGCAGCCATTCATCGAATTGCCCTCTTATCTTTGGCATTCGCCCCTGGTGGATACGTCTCTTTCTCCAAGTTCTAGACATCGTAATACCAAGGATTCTCATCTTGTACTTTGTCTATAGCAGCAAGTAGCTCGTAGGCCGGCGCAAATTTCTGTTCGATGATGATCGGACGCATCCGGACTCCAAAAGGGATGTCTATCATAGAAGATAGAGTTGCTAGTGAATCTGCGAACCTGTTGCTCTCTCTTAACAAATGAGTGAAATTCAGCTTCTCAAACCGAGTAATTAACAAGTCCAAGGCTTGGTGATAGATTTTCATCTTTTCTTCTTTGACTTTCCAATCTCCTTTTGCTTGGGGTACAACAAGGTTCGAGTCCCCGATGACATCCAACCGTTTTGCCCCTAGTTCTAGGGCGACTTCTAAACCGGCAATACATGCCTCATACTCTACTTCATTGTTCGATACTTTGAACCGGAGTTTGAATGCTAGGGGGATACAGGAATTGTCGGGTGCTATCAGCAACACCTCATCCCATACCCGTATTGGTTTGACTCTCCGTCAAAGTACATTGTCCAAGTTTCATCTTCGACATGCAGGATGGCCTCGTCTAGGAATAGGTACTCAAATGCTTCATCCCCTTCGACTGGGTGATTGGCTAGGAATTCCGCTACCGCTCTCCCTTTTACTGACTTGTGCGTCACGTACTTCAGATCAAATTCGGAAAGCAGAAGCAACCAATGGGCTAGCCTACCCATAAGTGCCGGTTTCTCGAAGAGATATTTAATGGGATCTAATCTCGAAACCAGTATTACGGAGTGAGCTAACAGGTAGTGCTACAGCTTCCTGGTAGCCCATACCAAGGCCAGACAAGCCTTTTCCAGCGGAGTGTAGCGGATCTCGTAATCCAGCATTTTCTTGCTCAGATAGTAGATAGCTCTCTCCACTTTGTCCTCAGACTCTTATGCAAGCATGCAGCCCATTGTAGTTTCAGTCGCTGAAAGATACAGAATCAACGGTTTCCCCGGCTCAGGCGGTGTCAACACAGGTGGGTTCTATAAATATTGTTTGATCTGCTCGAAAGTTGCTTGGCATCGGCCGTCCTATTGGAACTTCGTTCCTTTCTTCAGGAGATCAAAGAGTGGTTCACAAGTCAAGGTTAATTTTGAGATAAGCCGTCTTATGAATTGCACTTTACCCAGAAAGCCTCGTACCTTCTTTTCAGTCTTTGGTGGTGGCATTTTTAAGATGGCCTTGATTTTGGATGGGTTGATTTCGATACCTCTCTGTGTAATCAAGAACCCAACATTTTCCCTGCTGTAACACCAAACGTACATTTCTGAGGATTCAGTCGCAACCGGAATTCTCTGATCGTTTGAAAGAACTTTTGCAAGGCGGTGTAGTGGCCCTCTCTTTCTTTGGACTTGACAATCATGTCATCCACGTCCACCTCAACTTCCTTGTGGATCATGTCGTGCAATATCGTGGTCGCAACCCGTTGATATGTAGCTCTATCATTCTTCAACCCAAATGGCATCACCCTATAACAACAGGTCCCCCACGGGGTGGTAAAAACAGTCTTCTCTCAGTCTTCGTGTGCCATTACAATCTGGTTGTAGCCTGAAAACCCATCCATGAACGAGAGCAGCGCACGCCCTACGGTGAAGTCCACTAACTGATCGATATGCGGCATAGGAAAGTCGTCCTTTAGACTGGCCTTATTCAAATTCCTGAAGTCCACACATACTCGAATTATGCCGTCCTTCTTCGGCACTAGAACGATATTGGCCAACCAAGTTGGGTATTTAGATACCAGCAGGAACCCTGCGTCAATTTGCTTGGTGACTTCTTCTTTGATCTTGATAGCCCCAGTCAGGGCGGATCCTTCTGAGCTTCTGTTTGACAGGTCAGGCCTCTGGGTCAAGAGGGATCCGGTGCTGTACAATCTCATGATGGATTCCAGGCATGTCTTCGTAGGACCACGTGAAAACATCTTTGAAATCTTTTAATAAAGCGACTAAGCGCTCGCGCTCCTCCGAGGACAACGTGGACCCAATCTGGACCAACCACGGGTCCTTCTCAGTACCAACGTTAATTTGGGTGATTTCATGAACTAAGGGTTTTACAAACCTCTCCTGCTCTTGATCAAGCAAATATTGCAAAACCGGAGGAATTTCTTCCTCGTCGTTTTCATCAAAATTTTGAAAATTCTGATTCATGCAATAAATTAAGGGCACAGAAAAGTAATCGAAGGCCACAGCCACATCATTCTCATTAAGTACTTCATCTAGTCCATCTGATTCTTCTGTTACAACAGACTCAAAAGAGAAAGAAAAAGATGACCTAGATAGGACTGTGGCATCCGGGTTGTCACTCCCAAGAATACCGGACTCAAACTCAGACGAGCTGGAACCTGATTCCCACCCTACAGACTCGATAGAATCAGATTTCGGCTCACTACCTGACCCGGTGCTGCTCGATAAGAATCCTTCCTCGTACTGCCAGACGAGAGAAGGTGCAATGGATGCATCCAAGATGGTTGAAGGTGGGCTCACAGCCATTTCATTCCCAATCATGAACACGGAGAGGTCATTTCCCAAGCACTCATGTACAATCGGAGGATCTAAAAGTAAACAAGCCAGTGCTACCCCCATTTCAATCTCTGTTTCCTCGGAAACCTCCTCTTTACACTGCTTAGCCTCAGCTATCGGGTCTGTTTGCTCCTCAGCAACATCATCCCTAGACAATTGCAAGTCAAAGAAGATCTCAAATCCCGGCAAACGCCGTCTCTCTGCATTCAACCATGGCTCTGGGATGTCGCAGAATGGAAAGTCCTCCCCCTCTCGGACAAAGCGTCCGTTCAGGGTGCCCTGAATAGGCCAATGCATCAAATCAAAATGCCTCCCAGTCTGCTTAGCTTTGGCTCTTCCGACCATTTCTTTCCCTTTCCTCACCCAGTCCTCCTTGGTAGGCAGATAACCTAAACCAAAGGTATGTGGGTTATGTGGCACTTCAGCCAATATTTCAGTGCCCTTCTAGTCACTGCGTCCTAATCTCATCCTGGGGATGTGTTGTAGTTTGTTCATGAAGTAAACTGATTGTGCGCTGACATAGAGCGCCTCATTAATAGCGAGAATGTTATGTACAACCCGGGCCTCGGCTAGGGTGAACCCTGACAGGAACACATCCTCCGCGCCATGTTCGATCTCCAGTGCTGGTGTCGATACCTCTGGCGGCGGATGGATTGATGAATTCCCAAAAACTATGGCTACCCCCTTTCCATGGGGGTATTTCAACATCTAATGTAGGGTAGAAGAGACTGCCTTCACCTGGTGCAGCCACGGCCGCCCTAGGAGTAGATTAAAGGTTGCGGGAACATCCAAGATATGGAAGTCAATATCGTGTTGTCGTGGACCAGCCTTAGTCTGAACCTGCACAGTCCCCATCACTTCTCTGCTGGTGTTGTTGTATGCCCGAATCACCTGGGCAGTGGGTACAAAGTCCGTGGGCTTCAACCCGATTGCATATGATGTCCTCGATGGACACACGTTAATGGCGGATCCTATGTCGACAAGAACCACTGGTATCCATTTTTCTCTGCACTTGATAGAAATATAGAGCGGGTTGTTATGGTTTGAGCCCTCAGGCAACAACTCCTTGTCAGTAAAGGTCAACGTCAGGGAAGCTCCTCCTAAAAAAACAGACCCTACCAGCCGTTTAGGCGTAGTGTTGATTGAAAGTTTGGCTCTGTCCATTGCAAAAGGGACAGCTTGTCTATGACCTCTTGAAGCCATAAGCAGTCCCCAGATGGAGATATCTGCTTGTATCTTCTTAAGCTGTTTTAACACAGCCTCCTCTTCGAGTGACTTTTCCTTCTGCTTCTCTGCCTTCCTATCCTTCCCGGACGCCTCTGGTTGATCTAGGTGTGGGGGTTTGAAGTACCGCCCACTTCTGGTCATGTGGTCAACCTCTCCAAGATACCAGGTATCATCCGGTTGGCTGTCCCCCAATCTTTGTCTATGTGGGTGAGACATAGGTCGTCGTCTTTCCACCACATTCCGTCGGCCATCGACGAGCAACTATCTGGTTTTGTTACAAATGTCCCTGTGCCCACAGCACATTCTGCTTCTATACTCACAGCACATTCAGTCCCTACAGGGGCATTAGCCTTTCTAACTCTTTCTAGATCTTTGATCTTTTCTTGTTCAAACTGTTTCAGTGCAGCCTACTGCTCAGCATCCTCTGTACTTAAACTGTTCTGATCCCGAGCAAAATTCTCATCACCGGTGCTCTCTGGCGGTTGCTCCTAATTCCTGGTCATCCCGGCCACCGTCGATGTCTCCATTTATGATAGTCCTTGTCCTAGCTGAGGTTGTTCAACAACATCAGACTTGCCACTGAGCCATCCCGTAGCTTCTGCTGATCTTTCTAAATTAAACCAGTTGACAGTCACGTCTCCCGGGTCCTGTTCGTTGAAGAATTGAAGATTGACGATATCCTCTCCCAATTCTGCTAGGTCATCTAGCCCTTAATTAGGTTCATCCTCCCTAACTACACTGATCTCTACCTCCACTGCAATTCTACCTCTAGCTTAGGCTGGTCCGTTGATGTGATGTAACCGCTCGGGTTGTACTCAAAACTCGCAGATCCCTCAGGGTCTGAATCCTTATTCTTCTCTGTTCCCAAAGTGATCCCTGTTCTATCTTCAATAGTTACCACCACCGATTCTGGTTGGGTTGGGGAGATGTCCAGCATGCACAAATTCGTGCTTTCCGGAATGAACACCTCCGGCTTGGGTAGGTGAGAAGGGGTGATATATATGCTAGGGTTGTGTGACACAACCCCAATTTGGATTAGGTTAATGCGTTTGGGAGGTGGAGCTTGGTTATGTGGTGGGAGAGGATTGGTTGTGACATTCAGTTTCTTTGGAGGCATAATCACCCTATTGTCGATGAGGTCCTGAATGCCATGACGTAATCGAAAACATTGGTAGATTTCATGATCATGCTGTTGGTGATAGGCATAGTACTTCACTGGTTTATGGGAGGAAGGAAGTGTATTTGGCAATGGCCGCGGCTCTAGGGGCTTCAAGTGCCCTTTCTTGATCAAAACCCCCAAAGCTTTGGACAAGGGCATATATAGTAGGGTGAAGGTTCTTTGGCCTCTGGGGGCATATTTAGCTGTTTGCGAGCTACTTCTGGGCATACCGGTAAAGGGTGTAGCTGCAAGGGTTTTGGGAGGAGTGGTGGTGACCATTCCCACATCTGAAGATTTGCTAGCTGCAGCACTGCTTGTGCCTGCATTTGTACTGCGGTTGAATGCCCTCTTGGGCTGCTCTCTTTTAGGGTCAATCAAACCTTGCTTCATTGCGTCCTCGATCTGCACCCCAATCTCATGTAGATCTCCAAAGGTGGGGAGGGGGAGAACTATCATCTTCTACATAAGCTTGGGCTGGAGGTTGCGCACAACCATCCGAATTTGATCCTTGTCCACGGGCCTGATGGTCATCATCGAGGCCTTGGCCCTCTAACGAGTCACAAAATCAGAGAAACTCTCCTTCGATTCTTGCCTGGTAGTCTCGAGATCACGAGTTGTGACCTCGATCTGCGTATTATAGGAATATTGAGCTATGAAGGCCTCGGCCATCTCCTCCTAATTCCTCTTAACGGAGTCTTCCAATTTTGTGTACCAAATGGCCGCTACACCCGACAGGGTTCGGCCAAACAAAGAAAGCTTCTGCAATCTGGAAAGGCCCATTGTCCTGAGGATATCTGAAAACAGTCGCAGGTGCACCATAGGATCCTCAGACCCATCAAAGCGGTCGATGTGCGGCATTTTAAATTGATCTGGAAGTGTCACGGCCGAGTCAGTATACCCATCCTCTATATCTGGAATGGATTTCACACCTTAAGACTTCTTGAAAAGCTTTTCCAGCTTGCTTACTTTTAACGTCGTTGGGTCCATGTCGAACTCAAACGGCGAATCCACTAGGTTGGTGGGCGTTTTAGATAGCTGGGGTAAGACTGGGGGCGGAGCCGGCCCTATCGGAACGTCCGTATTTTCCTGGACATTTGGTGTCTCCCTGAGTATTGGAACTCTGGGTAGGGGGAGGACGTGTGTGCGAAACAGATGCGCCGGTTTGTTGCTGTAATCTGGCAATTAAATCTACATGTTGGATTACTACCTCAACTTGACGTGTACATGCTTCTGCCTGACGGGCAGTATCCTGCTGCACGGTTTTCATACTTTCCTGGAGCTGACGCACCATCTCTTCCAAACCTGCCATATTGTCTTGATCTAACTGGACAATTGGTATATCTAACTCTGCAGTAGGAACTGAGACCTCAGCCTGACTGTTCAAGAACCACTGATCAGACAACCTCTGTATTAATACACTGTGCTTTCTTGACCTCTGCCTAGCAACCGGGGGTAAAGAAAGAAACACTGCTTGTCCGTCTACCAGATCCCTGGATTGATTAAGTCTACAACCTCTAACCCAGAGTGCTCGGGGAATATCTGCTTGGTCAGATGCAATTGTGCTAAACTACCTTGCAAAAAGATAAATAAAGCATAATAAATAAATAAACGACTAGGAAAACGGACAACATAACGGCTTTAAATAAACACAACACATAGTTGATATTTATGAGTTGAAACACACTGTTCTCAAACATTGATTGTTGTTGCCCAAATAGTTGTCCCAAAACTGAATCTGATACCCGCAGATATAACTGATTCTCAAAATACTGATGCCCTTGGGCTTGATACCCAGACTTGCAAATTGATGCATACAACCCTGTAAAGGCACACACCGACAGCACATAGCAGACAAATGAGAACCAAAACACCCCTATGGTGGGGTAGGGTTTCCCTGTCCTATTTTGTCAGGAGCTAGGGTTTCACTACGCACACAGCGGTTTCAAATAACCTATAATCGGGTAAGCAACATGTCCTAGTTTGGAGTAGTCACTATGGATTCTAATATGCACTAGGTCGAATAGTCAAAAAGGGTGCCCCGATAAAAACTGGGGTTTGTGTTCCCATCGTGGCAGAGCCCGCAACCGGTCAGCCTTTGGCACGCTTCTCAAAGCGAGCCTCCGGCAAACCGTTCAGGAATAGCATACGGCAAACATGGTGTCCTAGGCACACTAATGCAAATGCAATGCAAAGAAACACATAAGTGTGAACAAAACAAGATATCATGAGTTCGAGTCATGTTCTCTAAGTCCCCAGCAGATTCGCCAGAAACTGTAGGCGCGCCCATGGGCCTTGCATGCTACAGTTCGGACTCAATGTCATGATTCTTAATCTGATCTCACAATGTGCGATGTGAGATTGATAAATCACCAAAGAGTCCAAATCCGGCAAATCGTTTAGGAAAACTAATTTTTAAGAAAGAAGTGCCAAACATGGATTGCTTTGCCAGATACAGAGTCGCCACCTAAATATTTCATTTTGGGGGAATTTAGGAAACCCTGACTCGTGCCGAAGGCCACGTGTCCATCATCACCAAAGTTGCCTCAGCTCAGGAACTCAGTTACGATTGGCGAAGGTCATTTCATGAGCACCCCCGCTCGCCCGATCAAAGATCGGCCACTACTAAGCATGATATCACGTTTTTGAAAACACATGTGCTCTTATTCCGGTTAATTAGCTAGAATTACTATGTGATACGCACAAAAAAACAAGTATAGACTAGATCGCCTAATTTGGAACAAAGCATTGCATATCCATTTTTTTGGAAAATGGTTTGAATTTTGCTACTCGCAAGTAGGCTAAAACACGAATTTGGTGAATTGTCCTAATTCAAGTAATCCAACCTTCACCCACAGGCATTCAGGCAGTTAAACACATAAGCAGTTAGCCTCATGGCAAGCATGCTTTCATGGAAGCATTAAAACACATGCAATATGCTAAAGCGTAAACACTCACAGTGTACTCCAAGCCAAAACAAAGAACTGGTTAGAAATCATGCATGATCCTAGTTCATGTTAAGATGACTAAGGCAACACATGCGGAAATGTAGCTAAAATAGGCACGACTATTCTAGAAATGTCATGTGAAATGCAACTTGATACACGTATTCAAAGTGGAATTTAAATACGATACAGTTAGTAAGATGCGTCGAGCCCGGCGCATGCAATACAGATGAACGGATGCAAACATGCGAGCATAAGGTATGCTAAATGAAATATGCCCCAAAACTAACCATCGTAAGCGGTTAAGTAAAAGGGAGAAAGAAATGAGGATTGGAAGACACGCATTACACACACGCACGCTTATTACAACAATTGGCTCTCTCGAAGGAGAGACTGAATAAAGAGCTAACTAGCTAATCTAAGCTAATTAAACTAATGATTACACAACAAATTAATTAACTAATCCTAGTTAACTAATTATTACAAAACGAATTGAATAGCTAACGCATTAACTATTAAATAGTACAGACCAAAGAAAAAGCTAGCTATCCTAGCATGGCAGCTAAGGAAAGCAATAAATCAGGAGCCTCGGAGGGAGATGGATGCATGCATGTCCGGTCGCCTCGTTTGGAAATCCAACGCGATGCCCCTATTTGCCTCTGTTTGCAGCTGTCCTCAGAACACTGCACTAAGCTCTAGAAAGATGAAACTTCACCTTGGGAATCTAGTGGGAGCTGGCCGACTGGTATTGGTTCCCCTAAACCCCTATTGACCACTTTTGATTGCTGAAAATCAAGAAAAGTGGTTGGCCAACTAAATTTTCTGGCTGGCCGACTAGTTGTTGCTACCAAACTCCAGTTTTCTGTAACAGAGAGCAAGAAAGGGCATAGGTGTGCACAACCACCCTCCCTATCATGTCATGAACTCAAGGGAGTGTAGGTTCTCGACTCTCAGGCCACCAATTGCGCATTTCCATGCATGATAGCCAAGAGGCGAAGTTGCACAATTCAATATGAAAATGAATGCACAAGTAAACATATGAAGCCTAAAACTCTATCATGCTTGATTAAGAGCATCGGCGACCGGGAATTAAGACATGTTTCATCACTCTAAGTATGAAACGCCCCTCGTTTCCCATGTTTGGACTAACACCTACTCCAAACACAATGCAAACAAGCATGGCATACACAATGCAACTAAAGCATGCAAGTATGGAATATGACTTAAGCATGCAAACATGCAATGCAATATGAACAACCTAACAAGGCTAATGGCACGCACAATGCACAATGCTAAGGACATGGCATTCTCAATGCAAATGGACAACTTGGCATGCACAATGCAAAGTAATCATAAGGTTCTAAGCATAATGTGATGCATGCATGCACAATGCAATGCAACAAGGGCAACTTATGTAATACACCAAGCATGCAACAATATGCAAATAAACATGGCATATTTAATGGACTTAAACCAAAAGGGGTAGACCTCAGTCATGCCCAAATCAGTGGCCATAAGCGATGAAATGAAGGCACATAAAGCAAGGCATGCATGCACAATGCTTTGGCCATCAAAGAGGCCAAAGAGCACAACTCTCAAGAGTGCTCAAAGAGTGATTAAAGTGGAAGTGTAACAACACTAAGTGCACTAAAATGAAGCAAGAAATGGTGCCAAACCATTCAAACAACATAACTGAAGCATGCTAGGGTCCTAAGGAATGAAGGCTAACAAAGAGCAACACAAAGGAGCCATGCAATACATGGCACAAATGCATGAACCCAGCATGGACAGAGCTCAAGTAGGTCAAAACAAGGACTTAAACATGCTGAGACGAGGGCCCAAATACCGAGGCATGCAAGCATACAAGCTAGGCCATAAGCTAGGCCAAAAGGCACAACACTTAGAGGCATTCAAAACATGAATGAAGTGGGAAAATAAACATGCTATAAGCTCTGAAATAACATGTTAGATGATGCTAAATCATGTACGCAACACAAATGAAACATGCAAAGGTGCTCAAAGCATGAAGCAAGCAAGATCATTTACACTATAGCTATGCAAAACATGAAGCATATGGATAAGGCAACCCAAAACAGTCCTAGAACATGTTAAAATGAGTCTAAGACATACATGGAAGTAAGCCAAAATGTGTTAGCATGAGGGGGCATAAGGCATGATGCATACAAGGCAAGTAAGGTGGATTACACTACACCTATTAAGACCAAGCATGGGATGACTTAAGCAATAAAAATCAGAGTTATATCATGGCATAATAACCCCAAAAACACACTGAAATGGTGGCTCGCAAGCAAAGGTATGAAGGCATATGCAACGGTTCATGTTAAGACATAAAGGGGCCAACCCTCCAACGCATTGAATCAGTGATAAAAGTGACTACATGGGCATGAAACATATACTGAAATCACATTATGAATGATGCCAAATCATTGAAATTGGCCAAGTAGAGCATGCTAGTGGACTTGACACACAAAGCGAACAAGCTAAATTGAACTATTGCTATACAAAGAAAGTCATGCATGGCCAAAACAACCAAAATCAGAGCTAAATCATGTTAAAACATGAACAAAAGCTTCATGAAGTTGAGCCAAAAGCATGCTAGAATGACATGTTACAACATGATGGATGTTAGGCTAAAACATGGAAATGCACTACAAGTGCAAGGAGCATGCAAAGGCTAACCAAACCAAACCTAAACAAAGGTATGACATGATAAAATAAGCCCAAGAACATGCTGAAATGAACATAACATAGGCTAGAATGACATGCTCAAACATGAGGCATACAAAGCTAGTGTGTGTGATTTATACTACAAGTGTAATATGCATTCATGGAATGACCAAGGCAAGTAAAAATAGTGGTATGCCTCAGCAAAATAACCACAAATATAAGCTAAGACATGGTCAACACACACTTGACAAAGGTGCTCAAACATGAGGCATACATGACAAGTATTGAAGACAACAAGGAGAGGGGATGGCCCTCTCCTTCTTAGGACCTTAAAGCACCATCCCCACCACTGAAATCCCTCTGGATTTCAATGGTGAGAAGGCCAAAACAAGGTGGTCCCGAAGCTCACAAAAAAGGCTCAAAAATAAGGCCAAACAAGGCCTAAGAGGAGGTAAACAACCCCAAACACAAAAGTGATCATAAACAACTATTTTAAGCATACAAAAATCAAAATTTTATCAGTTATAAGCTAAGCTCAAAACAGCATGCAAGATAGGCTAAAAGCTTAAGCAAGAAAGGGGGATCTAAAGTCCAAGAGCTCACCCTTGAAGACCCTCTTTATAACTGCAACTCCAATAGCTTCCTTGAGCTTAAACTAGTCCAAGAACCTCAAAAACAACCTCAAGAAGCCTCAGCAACCCAAGAAAGGTGTTTAAGTGTGTGTTTGTGTGTTAAAGTAAGACAAATCTACACTTTTGAACACAAAAAATGAAGAACAAGAGTGATATAGAGACAAAGCTATATCTATCCTCCTCCCCCAGATTTTCTGAACCATGAAGGGGGAGGAGGAGCCGACCTCTTATAGAAGAGGAAAGCCAAAGCTTCTAGGAGAAGCTAAGCAACAAGCCAATCCTTCCATACACGTGTATGGAAGATGGCTCAAATGCTCTTCAGCTGTGCCATTTGGCACAAAATATCTCCAAAAAGGTGTCAAAAAGTAGCTGACCACTTCAAAGTGGTCGCCCTACTAGTTAAAGTGGTCGGCCAACCACTTTAAGTGGTCACCAAGACCAAAAACTGGTCGGCCACAAGTGGGAGAGGTCAACACACTAAATGCAAGGTGGTGTGTGGTGGCCGGCCAGAAAATACGATCCAAAGACCAAGAAAGCCAGTTATCTGACAAGAAAATCGGCTGGAAAAAGGAAAAGTGGTCTCCGAGGAGAAATACTGGTCTCCCACCCTTGTACCACCTTCCAAACAAGGAAAACAAGGTTTGTACCAAAAACAAACCAAAGCGGATGCAAGACAAGAAATCGGGAGGCAAAACATGCGGCCAAAAGCCCCAAAACTAGCTGACGAGCATCAAAAGTGGTATGCAACCACAAAAGTGATCTCTTGGACCACAGTGTTCCTCTAGGCAGAGGTAACAAGGTGTGGTTCAAAAACCACGCCAAACGGAGAATGTTAAGTGGTCCCGAGACAAGGCACGCGGCCAATGGCTCCAAAAATCGAAAACTAGTCTCCAAACGAGAAAAGTGGCCTACGACCACGAAAAGTAGTCTACGACCACAGAGAGATGGTTTACAAGACCACTCCCTCCCTCCGGGAAGGGAAAACAAGACTTGGTCCACAAACTGAGCCAAAGCAGAAAGAGTTCGGAGGCCGAGAGGTGAGGCTCTCAGCCAAAACTCCGACACCTCAGAACGAGCACAACGTGCACCATCACCGAGCGCTCAATCGATGACGTCTGAGTCTTAAGATTGGTCAAAAATGGAGTGTCTACAATAACCTACTCCTTCTTATGAGTTTTGGCATAAATTTTAGTCATTTTGATTAGATGGTGTTGTTGGTTAATGTTGGGAAAAAGTTAGGGTTTGATTTGTAATTTATAAAAGAGGGGTTTTCCATGTTTGAGTCAAATATGTGTTAGAGACTTGAAATTGGGGTTGTTTGTGAATTATGAGTGAAATATGAGCCTTAGGGGCAACCTTGTGAATAAGGGAAGAATGCCCTAGTTATGTGGAATAATTAATTTGAATAATTAATTTGAGAAAGAGTGAAATTGAGTTGAAAATCATGAGATTGGGAAATTATGGGATTGAATGGTGTAGTTGGATTAGTTTATCACTCACCTATGAAAATGTTGGTATTTTATCTGTTTGATAAATTTATTATCTGTTTAGATATAACTGCTTTGGGCTATCGGTGGAGGATAGTCTTGATTGTTGTAGACACTATATGTTGATTAGGGAAAACTAAAACTAATCATCTTGAATATGTCACTGAATATGACGGTTGAAATAATACATCGAATATGTATATTGGTTGATCATTGTATATGATGAATGTTTAAATACATTGTATATGTATATTGTTTGGGAGGAAATAGGAGATGTACTCCAGGGTTTGAGAGGAGATAGGGGATGGACTCCATTGATAACTAAGTTGGCCGGAGTGTCCAGGGTGAAAGTCCGGAAATCTTGATTACGTTTGCATAACGTTGATAATTGAAGTATGGAAATGTTTTAATATGAGTTGTAGTCTCATGTAAATTGTGAATAAAGGAAGTGTTTTAAATATGAATTGTAGCCTCATTTAATCGCTTGGCCAGGTTCTGAACCATGTTCATGAATCAAAGTTGTATAAGTAAAGGAAAGTGGAATGAAACATAGATAAAGTTTTCACGAAACTGGAAAGTATTGTATGTTGGTTTATAAGTGTTAACCATCTGTTGAATGCTAATATTTTTGTTACTGCTCAGAATTAGTTTAGTATATCTCTACTAGGCATTGGCTCACCTTATATGGGACATCATTTTCAGGTACAGATGGTATGCTACCTCCAAGGACGTAGCTTGGGAGGCTTAGAGGCCGAAAGACTCTTTTGTTGATTTCTTTTTATATTACATGTAAATAAAGCCAAGGGCTTATTTTGTATAAAGAGTTAGAATTCTTCTTTTGTTATACCCAAGTGTTGACTTGGAAAGTTGTAAGCCTATGGGGCATTTACATTTGATGTCAACATGTAATACTTTTGTACTGAACACTCTGATGTATGGAATATGATATCTCTTTCTTGTATCGTGTATGTATAATTTATGGGTTTATTTTGAGGGCTTTACAACTTCGTATCAGAGTGTACCGGTTTTGAATACTTTGGGTACGTGGGAAGTGGTTAGGACCAAAATGGGTTTGTCTCACTTGTTAGAGACTTAGATGTAATGTTATGTACTTATGTGATAACATGTTTATGTGACTATATGGGTATGGAATTTAGTTTCTAAGATGTTGATTGGATCCTTGGCTTTCTGGGAGTCCTGTTGGAAAAGCACTTGATCAATGCTATTTCTAATCGGAACTCTAGCAACGCCTCGGGACTGTCATTATCCGGAAATGAAATTCGTAGGTGCTTATGTGATTATATGCTTACGTGGAATGAATTACTGTTGTCCAATGTTTTAGGATGCGAGTGAGACAGCTTCAGCAAATTTGTGAATGTGCTAATGTTTTCGTTACCTTTATTAGGATGTCAGGATGAGGATGTGGTGGTAGGCGAGGTATGCCTAGAAAGCAGGAGATGCCTATACCGGATGACATTCCGGCGCAGCAGGAGGGTGTTGGTCAGGCCAATGTGGCCGAGCCAGTAGGTCAGCAGGCCATGGGCTCCTTAGCCTGCGAGATGGCAAGAGCATTGAGGGAATTCATGGACATTATCAGAGCTAAGAATCAAGTCCAGGCCCATGTTGCTGAGGCAGGGGCTTCTTTTCTGAAGAGGGAGTTTTTTTGGTCTAATCCGGATGAGTTTTTGGGGGATCCTAAAGAGCCACTGAAGGCTGATGAGTGGCTTGAGCAGATGATGAAGACGTTTGAGATGCTAGGCATCGAAGACGGAGGTTTGCGGGTGACCTTGGCGTCTTTCTAGCTGAAGAGAGATGCGAGTCAATGGTGGAAGTTTGTTCTGGGCTGTATTGGTGGGACTTGGGAGGCTTTCGTTGGTGCCTTCCAGGAGAAGTTTTTGCCTCCTGCTGTTAGGGAGAAGTTGAGGGATCAGTTCTGTCAACTTAGGCAGCTGAATACACTAGTGGCCAAGTTTGAGGCAGCATTTACCAGCTTATCTAGGTTTGCACCTGAGCTAGTGGCGTTTGAAGAACGCCGTTGTCTTGAGTTCGAGAAGAAGTTGAGGACTGGGCTCAAGCTTAGGGTTACAGGGTCCATGACTCGGGAGTGTGGGCGCCTTGTGGATGCTGCGGCGCATCTTGAGATTAATATGCATGAGGAGAAGGAGAGGATGAGAGGCTCCAAGAGGAGTCAGGATAACTAGGGGGATGGTAGGAGGCAGAGGGTTTCTAACCCTCAGCAGTCCCAGGGTGTTTTTGCGAGATCTACCTTTCCCGTGCCAAGTTCAGGCTCTGGAGAGGCAGTTAGGGAGACTTTACTTGTTACAAATGTGGTCAGCTAGGCCACAAGTCTCCAGCTTGCCCGCAGAGGGGAGGAGGTTAGAGAGCAGCTTCATCTTTGGCTCGTCCTCAGAGCCAGAGTCAGGGCAGAGATCAGCCTCTCTCTTGTTACCAGTGCGGTCAGGTGGGGCACCTGAAGAGGTTCTACCCGCAGTTGAGTGGCATATCTGGTGCATCCAGGTCGAGGCAGAGTTTTCAGCCAGCTCAGTCTATTCAAGCCTCGAGGGCCAATCCGGGAGCCTCATCGTCTCAGTCTGTGCAGCAGTTTTTGCTCCGAGAGGTGAGCAGGTAGACCAGAGACCTTTAGGGCGTGTGTATGCTGTTACTGCGCAGGATCTTGTACTGGCTTCATCTGTTGTGAGAGGTACCTTTTTGTTTGCAACTCGGTTGCTAGTGTGTTGATTGATACAGGTGCATCCCATTCCTTTATATTTGCTGCATTTACATCTGTTTTGGGGTTGGAGTTGGCACAGTTAGCTTCTCCTATTTGTATTGTATCACCTGTTGGGGGTGAGTTAATTTTGAAACAAGGGTGTAGAGGTTGTGATATTGAGGTCACCGACCGCCGGCTTCCATTTTCTTTTGTAGTTATGGCTATGTCGGGTTTTGATGTGATTTTGGGTATGGACTGGTTGTCGTCATACCGGGCTATTATTGATTGCTACCGCCAGAGGGTTACGTATGTACCTTGAGCGGGGATTGTTTCCATTTCTTGGGAGGTCGGGTTGGTACAGTTTTGCCACGAATGTATGATCCATGAGGGCAAAGTGAGCTTAGTGGTCTTCTCGCTAGCTTTATGAGTAGTGAGTATGATGAGATCCAGATCGAGTTACCCAGAGTGGTTTGTGAGTATTCGGACGTCTTTCCCGAGGATCTTGTTAATTTGTCACCCCCATCGAGAGGTGGAGTTTCTATTGATTTAGTGCCTGACACGGCTCCGATTTCTATGGCACCATATCGTTTTGCCCTAGCCGAGTTGAGTGAGTTGAAGATTCAACTCTAGGAGTTGCTAGATAAGGGCTTTATTCGCCCTAGTACTTCACCGTGGGGAGCACCGGCCCTCTTTGCTAAAAAGAAAGACGGGCTTGAGACTTTGTATTGATTACCGAGAATTGAATCGGGCTACGGTTAAGAACAAGTACCCTATGCCCGTATAGATGATCTGGTTACCATCAGTTGAGGGTCAGGGAGGAAGATATCCCGAAAACGGCATTCTGTACGCGGTATGGGCCACTATGAGTTTCTGGTGATGCCTTTTGGGCTCACCAATGCACCGACAGTGTTTATGGACTTGATGAACTGGATATTCCGAGAGTTCATAGATCGCTTTATGGATGACATTCTGATTTATTCACCTTCTGAGGAAGAGCACGGGGAACACTTGAGCGTGGTGCTTGAGTTGCTTAGAGCCCATAAGCTGTATGCTAAATTTGGAAAGTGTGAGTTCTGGCTAAGAGAGGCTAAATTCTTAGGCCATGTGGTCTCTGGGGAAGGGGTGTCCTGTTGATACATCCAAGATAGAGGCAGTGCAGGATCGGTCATGGCCTAAGAGTGTTTTTGAGATCTGCAATTTTCTGGGATTAGCTGGGTATTTACCGCCGGTTTGTGAAGGATTTCTCCAGGCTAGCTTCGCCGTTGACTAGATTGATGTTAAAAGGGGTCAAGTTTGTGTGGAGTGAGACTTGTGAAAAGTCGTTCCAAGAACTTAAAGTTAGACTTACTACCGCTCCAGTTTTGATTATTCCGGAGAGGGGTTTGGGTTATGCGGTGTATTTTGATGCTTCACTAGAGGGTTTGGGTTGTGTGTTGATGCAAGAGGGGAAAGTGGTAGCCTATGGCTCGTGGCAGTTGAAAATACATGAGAGGAATTACCCTACACATGACCTAGAGTTAGCAGCTGTGATTTTTGCTTTGAAGATTTGGAGGCACTACCTGTATGGTAAGAGATTCAATGTGTTCTTGGATCATAAGAGTCTGAAGTATCTGTTTACACAGAAAGACTTGAACTTGAGACAGAGGAGGTGGATGGAGTTTATTGAGGATTACGACTTCGAGTTGTATTACCATTCGGGAAAGGCCAATGTTGTGGCCGATGCCCTTAGCAGGAAATCCATTAGTGATGTAGCTTGTATAGCCATTCGGGAGTGGGAAATGTTGGGTGCACTTGGCGAGTTTGATTTGCTTCTGGGTGAATCTGTTGAGGCTACGGCCTTGTTTTCTATTGTTGCGCAGCCTACACTTGTGAATCGAGTGTTAGAGGCAGAGAGGAGTGACCTTGAGACAGAATCCCTCCAGGAGAAGATCTCCAGTGGGAAGGTTGAGAAGGATTTGACTGTGTATCCTTACCTGAGTATGAGGTACCGAGACTGTTTGTTTGTGCCGGAGTCTTGCCGAGAGGAAGTACTCCGAGAGTTTCACCATTCACCGCCTTGCGGTGCATCCGGGAGGCACAAAGATGTATCGTGATTTGGGTCGCCAATTTTGGTGGCGGGGTATGAAGAAAGATGTGGCAGTTTTTGTATCTAAGTGCCTTACTTGTCAACAAGTGAAGGTCGAGCATCAGAGGCCAGCGGGTTTGTTGCAACCCTTGCCTATAGCCGAGTGAAAGTGGGAGCATGTCACGATGGACTTCATTGTAGGTCTTCCGAGGACTCAACAGGGTAGTGATGCTATTTGGGTGGTTGTAGACCGGTTGACTAACTTGGCGCACTTTATCCCTATGCGCGTGAGAGATTCGGTAAATCATCTTGTTGACTTGTATATTCAGGACATAGTGAGATTACACGGGGTCCCAGTGTCGATCATCTCAAATAGAGATCCATGTTTTACTGCTAGGTTGTGGCAGAGTTTGCAGAGTGCCTTGGGCACTAGATTAACCTTTAGCATGGCTTATCATCCTCAGACTAACGGGCAGTCCGAGCGTACAATTCAGATCCTTGAGGATATGCTTCGAGGTTGTGTCCTTGACTTTAGCGGGTCGTGGGAGAGGCACTTGCCCTTAGTGGAGTTTGCCTACAACAACAGTTTCCAATCGAGTATTGATATGGCACCGTTTGAGGCCTTGTATGGCCGATCGTGTAGATTTCCAGTTTGTTGGGCCGAGGTGGGGTGATGCACCTTTGTTGGGCCCAAAGTTGGTGCGGAAAATGACAAAAAAAGTTGAGCTTATCCATAGGAGGCTTGTTACAGCCCAGAGTCGCCAAAAGAGTTATGCCGACCGTAGGAAGAGGCCTTTGTCAATTGAGGTGGGTGATCACGTCTTTCTGAAAATATCACCTAGGCAGGGTTTGATGAGGTTTGGGAAGAGTGGGAAGTTGTCCCCTCGGTTTATTGGTCCCTTGGAGATCCTTGACAGGATTGGGGAGGTTGCATACCGTTTAGCTTTACTGCCGCAGTTGTCCGGAGTTCATGACGTGTTTCATGTTAGTATGCTTTGGAAGTATGAGCCGGATCCATCTCATGCATTGGATTGGACCAACTTAGAGTTTGATGAGGATGCCTCGTATGAGGAGAGACCGGTGAGGGTCTTGGATAGGCGGGATCAAGTCTTGCGAGCCAAGATGATACCATTGGTAAAAGTTTTGTGGAAACATCATGGGGTTGAGGAAACCACTTGGGAACATGAGTTGGATGTCCGTGAGAAATATCCAGACTTGTTTGTTAATGTTTAACCATGTATTGGGAATTTTGTTGTATTGATAAACTTTAAGAACATTGAATATGTCTTAAGTTGTAAAACATTGTATATGTTTCAGTTTATGGAAGTATTATTGAATATACCTTGAAAATGGAAGTTTATTTTAACATTGTATATGTTGAATGTGTTGTAGAAATGAAAATATATTATTAACATTGCATATGTTATGGAATTGTGAGGCATGATATTGAAACTTGCCGAAATTGAAAGGAGTGCATGTTAATAATGCATGTTGAAAATTGTATTGTAAATTGCCTCTCGAAAAGAGATGTGATGACCAGTAATGGGTCAGGGTGTTGGATGTTGAATTGTAATATTGTTGAGAATCGAGAAATCACAATTTTGAAACTTATAACAAATTTCGGGGACGAAATTCTTTAAGGGGGGAGGTTATAGCAATCCCGGGTTTTCCCCTTTATGTACAGTATTCCAGACTTAGGTTCCGTGGTATTGGTTGTTGTTTACATCTTGTTTCCGTCCTTCAATTCTTTGTATTTGAATTTTAGGATGTGTTGGGCAGGTTTGTAACAGATTGGGTGTGTTTTGAAACAAATGGTTGCTGCCCAGATTTTGGTGTCTTCGCTCGAGCGAGGCTTTTGTCGCTCGAGCGAGCTCTATGTTTTAGTTCCTTCGCTCGAGCCTGGGTTCCTTCGTTCGAGCGAGAATTGGGTGATGTGTCTGGTGGCTCGAGCGAGAAGTCTTGCGCTCGAGCTTGCATCTGCGTCTCTTTTTGACCTGAAGGTTGTATTTCTTGGCTCGAGCGAGCTTTCCTTCGCTCGAGCGTGCTTCTGGGTTGCAGACCTGAAGTTTTGAATTGTTGGCTCAAGCGAGGCTTTCTACGCTCAAGCTAGGTTTCTTTGTGTCTGGTCCCTCGAGCGACCATTCCTTCGCTCGAGTGAGCCTCGATTATGTCAGTTGGTAGCAGCGGGTTACACTTCACATTTTCATCTCTATTATCTTCAAACCCTAGATCCGGTTGCTCCCTCTCTCTCTCTCTCTACATACCTTCTTTCTACAAATCCATCTAGCTCTAGTGTCTTTCTACACTAGCCTATTTGTAAAAAAGGTGGAGCTTGTTGTGGGCTACATTTTGATCCGAAAATCTTTGACTTTGGAGCATCTCGAGTTTTCATCATCTTCTCCTTTTGGTCTCTTCTCTTGAGGTAGGGATAACCTACTCCTTCTTATGAGTTTTGACATAAATTTTAGTCATTTTGATTAGATGGTGTTGTTGGGTAATTTTGGAAAAAAGTTAGGGTTTGATTTGTAATTTATAAAAGAGGGGTTTTCCATGTTTGAGTCAAATATGTGTTAGAGACTTGAAATTGGGGTTGTTTGTGAATTATGAGTGAAATATGAGCCTTAGGGGCAACCTTGTGAATAAGGGAAGAATGCCCTAGTTATGTGGAATAATTAATTTGAATAATTAATTTGAGAAAGAGTGAAATTGAGTTGAAAATCATGAGATTGGGAAATTATGGGATTGAATGGTGCAGTTGGATTAGTTAATCACTCACATATGAAAATGTTGGTATTTTATCTGTTTGATAAATTTATTATCTATTTAGATATAACTACTTTGGGCTATCGGTGGAGGATAGTCTTGATTGTTGTAGACACTGTATGTTGATTAGGGAAAACTGAAACTAATCATCTTGAATATGTCACTGAATATGACGGTTGGAATAATACATCGAATATGTGTATTGATTGATCATTGTATATGATGAATGTTTAAATACATTGTATGTGTATATTGTTTGGAAAGAGATAGGGGATGTACTCTAGGGTTTGAGAGGAGATAGGGGATAGACTCTCAAAGCTATTTGGGAGGAGATAGGGGATGGACTCCATTGATAACTAAGTTGGCCGGCGTGTCCAGGGTGAAAGTCCCGAAATCTTGATTACGTTTGCATAACGTTGATAATTGAAGTATGGAAATGTTTTAATATGAGTTGTAGTCTCATGTAAATTGTGAATAAAGGAAGTGTTTTAAATATGAATTGTAGCCTTATTTAATTGTTTGGCTAGGTTCTGAGCCATGTTCATGAATCAAAGTTGTATAAGTAAAGGAAAGTGGAATGAAACATAGACATATTTTTCATGAAACTGGAAAGTATTGTATGTTGGTTTATAAGTGTTGACATCTGTTGAATGCTAATATTTTAGTTACTGCTCATAATTGGTTTAGTATATCTCTACTAGGCATTGGCTCACCCTATATGGGACATCATTTTCAGGTACAGATGATATGCTACCTCCAAGGACGTAACTTGGGAGGCTTAGAGGCCAAAAGACTCTTTTGTTGATTTTTTTTTTGTTTGTATTACATGTAAATCAAGCCAAGGGCATATTTTGTATAAAGAGTTAGAACTCTTCTTTTATTGTACCCAAGTGTTGACTTGGAAAGTTGTAAGCCTATGGGGCATTTACATTTGATGTCAATATGTAATACTTTTGTACTTAACACTCTGATGTACGGAAATATGATATCTCTTTCTTGTATCGTGTATGTATGATTTATGGGTTTATTTTGAGGGCGTTACAGGATTTTTGCCCTAATTTTGATTAAACTATTATTTTGCATAAATAATTGGGATTAACATTGAAAATGTGAAATTGGAAGGTTGTGATTATAAATGGTGATATTGGATATGTATTATCTCACCTATGGAAGTTTTGAATAAACTATTTATTTTGATATTGAACATCTCTTTAGAAATAATTGCATTGGGCTATCGGTGGAGGATAGCTATGATTGTTATAGAAATTACATAAGGATTTGGCGATTTAATACTAATCCATTGTTGGTGTCATTGAATATAACTATGTTATAAATACATTGTATATGTATGTTTATTGGGAGGAGCTAGTGGATGTACTCCATATGTGATTATGTTTATAAATACATTGTATATGTATGTTTATTGGGAGGAGATAGGGGATATACTCCATATTTGATTATGTTTATAAATACATTGCATATGCATATTTGTTTGGGAGGAGAAAGGGGATGGACTCCATCTAAAGCAAGTTGGCCAGAGTGTCCTGGGTGAAAGACCCGAAATTTTATATATAAATGGGTGTCGATTCCTTCGGATGAAATATCCATAAAATGGTAGGTTTGAAGTGTTTATGTGTATTTTTGCATTGTTGGAAAACCATTGAGTTGTAGTCTCATTTTGGTTGTTGAAAGATAATGAATTTAACTCATGAATTGAGTAGCATATATGAACTTGAAATGAATTGAAGGAAAATGGAAATGAGGTTTGGTCTTAGTAGCATACGAATATGCAAGCCTTGTGGATACTTCTGTATCGGTATTGTTTATGTACGTGGTATTTATACCTTTGCTAAACCTCATAAATTGTGTTAGATTATCTACTGGGCTGTTGGCTCACCCTATATGGGAATACCATTTTCAGGTGCAGGTGAGATGCTTCCTCCAAGGCAATAGCGTGGATGGAGTTTTGGGAAGCAAGAGCTTCGTAATTATGTCTTGTTGTGTGTATGTTTTTATTATTTGTAAAGCCAATGGCTTAAGATGTAACCAAGCAAGCAATGACTTGGAAAGATGTAAGCCTACATGGCATTTAACCGTTTGTTAAACACTGAACTCTGATAAATGCAAGTATTGTATTTCTGTTATATTCTTCTGAATGGTAGATAGGGTTATTGTATTATTTTGGGGGTGTTACATATTGAGTTTCTAGTATAGAGATCCCACATGCAGGTGTTCTCAGCGGTCGCACGGTGCATTGGCTAGTATGAGATTGTTCTTTTTTTGGGGAGATTGAGAAGGAGATGTGGCAGTGCCATGCCAACTCATGTGCGAGTGGGAGATGTTAGAAATTGGGCGCCCATGTGGCATGACCCTTTTAACCTTTTGAACCTTATCCATGTAAGTTTGAATTTGAATTCAAAACTTATTTGGATAACCACTTAGGATATCTATATCTATCATATCAATTGATATAGATAGATGATATATTTATCCTATATATCTGATATGATATATGGGATATGGGTATAAGCAAACAACGTATGTTTTTTTCTTTCCCCCATGCTGACTCTCTCCCATTAAACAACAATCAAGCCATTTTGCACTGTGACTTGTGTGGGTGATACTCATTTTGTAGTATCACTCCACTGCTGGGTTGGTTGTCCACATTTTGGAAGCATGTGATTTACTCACGAGATTCTTCGCTTTAGGCTCTGAAAAAAGGTATGATTTTGAAATTTTTCAGCCGCTGTGTTATAACATGATTTACAAGTTGTATGGATTGTATCTACTTCATCTTATGATTAGATGATTTATTTTAAGAAATATAAAGTTGATTTTTTTTATCTTTGATTTGAAATTTATTTTTGATAAAAATAAATTAATGTTGAGGAATATGGAGTAAATGCTTAAGTAGGAATTATAGAGTTGTTTTGGGATTAAAAACTCTAAAAGTGTTATATTCATGATATTTTATAAAAGATGATATGTTGATGATTAAGTTGTGTTCATTTTTATGAAAATAAAAATGTGAAATGTGGACTTTCGAACTCAAAATCTTGAAAATGTTATTATTGGGCATATTTCATAATTTTTGATGTAAATATCATGTTGGTTAAGTAATTTTAGAAAAAAAAGTTGTGAAATTGTTATTGGTAGAGAATTTGATAAAAAAAATTATTTACCATTTAAATAGCTTGGCATGAAAAATGGTTAAGTTGAAATATAGTTATGTTTGAGGGACGAGACATGTGAAGTTAGGTTTGGTATTATTAATTTGAAAATTTTTTAATATAATAAACTTACTAATTTAGTGGATTAAATTAGTTTTGGTTAAAAGGTTATATCCATTATGGTTAAAAGTGTTATTAAGATTATACCATAACTTTTGGCATAGTAGAATGGTAATGGTAATATTTAATTTGTAGGGATTTTCTACACTCTAATATGATTTTTAGCTTAGTTATGTGCTAGTGTATAGATGATGAGATTTGGTTGTGGTTTGGACAAGTCTAAGATTTGGGTGTTATATGGAAAAGAGGGATTTTTTATGAGTATGAGGTAAATGAGTGTGAGGCTTGAATATAGAATCATGTTGTACAAAAGTAATTGTGTTTGGTATTTGGGTTGATATTTTGTAAAAGGGGGATTTTTGCCCTAATTTGATTAAATCATTATTTTGCATAAATAATCGGGATTAACATTGAAAACATGAAATTGGAAGGTTGTGATTATAAATGGTGATATTGGATATGTATTATCTCACCTATGGAAGTTTTGAATAAGCTATTTATTTTGATATTAAACATCTCTTTAGAAATAATTGCATTGGCTATCGGTGGAAGATAGCTATGATTGTTGTAGAAATTACATGAGGATTAGGTGATTTAATGCTAATCCATAGTTGGTGTCATTGAATATGACCATGTTATAAATACATTGTATATATATGTTTGCTGGGAGGAGAAAGGTGATATACTCCATATGCGATTATGTTTATAAATACATTGCATATGTATATTTGTTTAGGAGGAGAAAGGAGATGGACTTCATTTAAAGAAAGTTAGCTGGAGTGTCCTGGGTGAAAGACCTGAAATTTTATATATAAATGGGTGCCGATTCCTTCGGACGGAATATTCGTAAAATGATAGGTTTGAAGTGTTCATGTGAGTTTTGCATAATTGGAAAATCATTGAGTTGTAGTCTCATTTTGGTTGTTGAAAGATAATGAATTTAACGCATGAATTTAGTAGCATATATGAACTGGAAATGAATTGGTAGTACTTGTATAGTCTACTTGTAGAAACCAGCCTAGGGATTACTTGAGTCGTATTTACCATCTCGGAATTTTATTGAAATTGTTGGATTAATGTGTTTTCAAATTGGTATTGTGCATAAGATTTCAAAAAATGAGAAAAATATTTTGAACATGACACGACATATGCATTCATCTCATAAGACCATATAAAATGGAGTTCATGAATTGTTTAATTATTTGATTCAATTGCTAATGAGATAATTGAATGAATTGAAAAGGATGTCATGTTACTATTGAAACATGTTTATTTATTTCAGTTAACTTGTTATTGTTAATTAAATAAATTGGATTGAAGAGATTATGCAATAAAATCATACAATTTTGACATGATATGATTTCACGTATATGTAGAAGTATCTTTGTACCCGCATAACTTTTAATGTTTTAATATGAGATTGTTCGGTGAGCTTGTTCACCCCCTGCTTGTACATGTGTACAGGGAATACTTTTCGGATTTGAAGATCAAACAATGTGTTTTACCATTTCATAAGTATAATGTAGTGATGGATTGTACTACTTTATTTGTTGTTTGGCTGAGTGGTGTTTTTTTTGTAAAGAGTAGTACCCCCTCTTTTATTGTAAGCTTTAGGGCATTCTTTTTATTTGTATATAAATGTCATTGTTGTATAATCAGAGGGAATATGTATATTTAATTATTCATCATTTCATCCAAGGATGAAATGTTATTTGTAAATGGACTTAATTAATGAATATTGGTAATGTTGTCCGAGTGATAAAATACGGGGCGTTACAGGTTAGGATTTGAATTTTTTTCAGTTAATTGACTTTGAAATTGAGGAACAATTTAAAATTCCCCTGTTGTTTTCATTAAACATGGTGACTTTTAGGTCCACTTTTATAATTATTTAATAGTGTTGAAGATGAGGGGAATTGGGATTTGGTGAGGGGCACTATGTATTGTAATGAATATAGGTTGAAAGATTTTGTTTGAATGGAGTGATAGTGCATATTGTAATGGTGCATGATAGTACTTTTATAGTGATATTGGTGAGTAATTAGATTTGGGTAGTGAATTGCAGATCCAGTCCACTGTAATGTTTTGCAAAATAGTGAACAACCAGAAAGAGACTGGAATTGCACGCCATTAGAGAAGCCCTCTAATTTTTTGGTCTACATATTCAGGCATATTGTCAAACAGGTGGTGTGCCTAATTTGTGTATGCATTAACAGACAACCATGAGAACAGAGGCATGAAAATCAAATCTTAATGCATCCATAGATAGCTGAAAAAGTAGTAGAAAATCACTTAATTACATACCAGATGGTGGAGTTTGGTCTGCAGTTTGTGAACCCAGAAACAATGAAGCTAAACCAAGATAAGAAGTGAAACAGAACAAAGAGTATATACATATATGTGTTTGTCTTCAGCTGAGAAAGAATCGTTTGATTGCAAATTTGATCCACCAAACAGAAGAAAATTCTAGGAGGGAAGAGATGGTGGGCTTGACCTGGTTCTATTGCAATACTTAATGGAAGACACGTATACCTACCTCACTCAAATAGTGCATGGCCAAGAAGACACGTAAACCAACAAATTGGGAGGAAGAGTTGAAAAATGACATGTAAGTGAATTCTTTGGGCCGAATCACCACTTTCGTTTGTAGCATATGGAGAATTCTTGGAAAAGCAATTGAGGGATAGATAGATGGTGGGTAATTTGCAACCCACATGTCCAGCACACATCTGCAAGGAAAGGAAAGAGTTATTACAAACCAAACAGACATCAGCATTATACCAGCGTTATACCACTCTTACCTTCTTTTTATATATGTTATAGATTGAATGTAGATGTGGCATTTGTCTACATTTTCTTTGTCTTTCCTCTTATTTTTCCTCTTTCTTGTCCTCTTTATGGGCCCTCTTCCTTGACCACCTTTTGGGGCAATGACTTTCTGAAGTTTTTCCTAGGCTTCGCCCCATATGGGCCAAAAAGAATAACAAAGAAAGGAAAAACAAGAATAAAGATAGAAAATGCAACAGCATTGTGATTAAGCACCGTGCTAGAAATTTGAACACATAAATCAATTTTTACGTAACCGAAGATCTAATATTTGAAGTAGAAATTTATTTGATTTCATTGTACATATTAGGATCAGATCATCCTTAAAATATATATTTTTTTCTTTTAAAGTCATTCTATTTAATATATTTTTTTGAATCTATTTTGTAAAACTTAGGAATGGCAATGGGTTGGGGCGGGGCCGGGGATCCCACTCCCCGTCCCCGACCCCGATCCCCAATGGGGAGCCTATCACTGCCTCCACCCCCTAACGGGGATCGGGTTTCCCCGACCCAGAAGATTCCCCGGTCAAAAAAAAAAAAAAAAAAACAACAACAACAACAACATAGATATTCAACAACAACAGATCTGAGCATATTTTTTCATCATCATCAACAACAACACACCCATACATCAAATTTAACATATATATTCAACAAATTGAACAGATCAGAGCTCAAATGTACAAATAAAAAATCTAAAACATTCACAGAGAGAGAGAGAGAGAGAGAGAGGTCAAGAACAAGAACAAGAGTTGTCAAGAATGGCAGCCGAATCATCATCTTCCTCATCAGCCCCAGTTCTAAAAAATTAATACCCAACAGACATACCCAAAAGCATCAGAAGATATGTGATCACCGAATTGAGCCCGTACAAAGCCGCCATGGCCAGCCTCTTAGGATTGTGGTTGCGGCAGAGTATGGAGAGGAGGGGAGTCTCGATCGGCGGTCAAACTAAAGAAGAGGAGGAAGGAGATCGGCGGGGAGAGGAGCTGGGATTCTACGAAGAGAGAGTCGAACTAAGGAAGAGGATGAGCGAGATCGGCAGGGAGAGGAGCTGCGATTCTACGAAGAGAGAGAGAGAGAGAGAGAGAGAGAGAGAGAAAGAGAGATGAGTGGCGGTATGACTCACTCCGTGGGAGTGGTTATGTGTGTTTTAGGGTTTGGTTTTTATATATATAGGGGTATAATAGTAATTTCATATCGGGGAAACGGGCCGGGGCTGAGACACTTATCCCCGTCCCCGGCCCGAAACTAATCGGGGATTGATTTTTGAATACCATCCCGTCCCTACGGGGATATTTTTCGGGAAAAAACTGCTCAAATCAGGGTCGGTGGGCCGGGTCCCCGTTGGGCCGGGTTTAAATTGCCATCCCTAGTATAACTTGACTAAGTGGGATAGTCATGCCATTCTCTTTCTTTATAATTCCATTTTAAGAAAAAACTAACGGAAAAACTACAATCCAGTGCACAGAAGGAAAAATAATTACAAATTGAAAACTTATAACTTTAATAATTAATATTGATAAAAATTTTCCCGGATATTACTTTTATAGATTTACACTAATATGTAATACCCTCAAAACTAATAAAGAAAGAATTCTATTTAACGAGTAAAAAGAGAGAGAGAGTTATCAAATAGTTATGAAAATTTTCAGAAAAGAACAATCATAACAGAAAAAACATCTACACTAAATTTAGTTTTTACTTTATTTGAACGAATAGAGAATAAATATATTAGGGATAATTTCAAATAAATTTTTTTTTTTTTTTTGAAAATCCTATGGTTTGTCTCTTATACAAAATAAACCTTGAGTATTTAATTTTGTGAATTTAAACCATAATCTTTTGAGTTGTTTTCAATTTAAACTATCTGCATATTTTTACTAAGGAAAACTAATGAAAAAATAGTATTTTAATCATTAAATTCAATAATAAAAAAAAGATATTTTAGACATTTTATGTCACGACCCCATTCCGCCCCTAGTAGAATGGTGCCGTGATGGCCAGTAATCCAAGATTACCAAAGGCCGACTTGCAAAGATTCACACACAATTAGTATAAATATATGCGGCCTACATGAGCGGAAGCAATAAATTTAAATCTAATTAGTCCATAGGAGCTGTGCATAGATTAAATGAAATGACATACATATTGACATGGTTTACAACTTGGATACAAATAAAACAAAGTACATATTACATCTTGATTAAAAGGCTTCTCAAGCCGACATATACAAAATACAATGTAATACAAGCCAAGAAGCATAATCTTCAAGATGATATAAAACATGAATCCAAAACATATTTGCAAAACACATCTAGGCGTCACCGCCTTCTTGCTTGTCACCTACATATATATATATATAAGGAGAGGATGAACTTGGATACTCAGTAAATGATATTAGTAATAAAGGTTTGCATGAATGATATATAAGATCTTTATCAACACAATACATAGCATATCCAGTACAAAATCAAAGGATGAATCAAGTTTATCTATCAAATCTTTCAAGCTTCAAGGGATGCTTACTAGCATCAATAATACAAGGGATGACATTAAACAAAGATGCTACAAAAGCTTAGAGTCCTCTAGCACGTAAGGACTTGTGCTACAAAAGCTTAGAGTCCCCTAGCACATACGGACTTGTGCTACAAAAGTTTAGAGTCCCCTAGCACGTACGGACTTGTGCTACAAAAGTTTAGAGTCCCCTAGCACGTACGGACTTTCCAAGAATGTCATCCAAAACAAAGCTAATACTTGATACACAAAATAGGGGTAATCACTCATGCTTAACAAATACTTTTTCAAAACAAAGCAAAGCAAAGCTTTATCAAAACGTTATGACATAGCTTTATTAAAAATACAACTCACCTAGCTCTTCGGGTGTAGGGTTTAAGGCAAGAATCCAAGACCTACAATCATATAGCAAGGTGTATTGAATGCACTTCAAGAAGACAAGAAGAGATGCTCAAAGATGGATATGAAATGCATTCTCAAAACAAGCTTCACATGCATGCAAATGATCCCGGCATTCTTACCAAACCCAAGTCAAAACAAAGCAAAACATGTTGGGAGTTTAAACACTGTTTTTCATTTCGGGAAAACACGCTGGGTGCCAACCAGGTCTTGGCCGAGGTCCCACACCTCCTTACCGAGGTGTGGTCCGGATGGCCACATTCATGAAAGTGAAGTCGGGAAAATCTGGGTTTCCCTTCGAAGAACATAAAGAGCATGAGTATGGAGAAGATGAATAAGATGAATGCCAAAATCATAACTTGTTATTACAAAAATCTGGGATTTCATGCTTCGAGTTCAAAAACATGGACCTTGGTACCCATACTTGGAGATCTTATGAAAAAAAACACAAAAACAATGATCTTGATGCAAACTTTTGGATCAAACAAGGCTTTTCTTCAGGAACACATGAATATCACTTTCTCTTTCTAAAACCAAACTTTAAATCAATGCATGGCTTGCAAATCAGGCTCGATTATGCAATGTAGCTAGATGAATAATAAGAACAACAAGAGTAGATTCAGATTCTAACCTCAAGACACGAATCTAACGGCTCAAGGTGTGAAGATCAAGCTTGAAATCTAACTCTCTCAAGAACTCTTCTTCCTCTTCCTAGAGCTTCTCTCTCTTCCTAGAACAAAGATATAGAAATGATATGGTTTTCTCTCTCTACCGGCTGATTTAACACCCTATTGGGACACGTGGCACTACCAGATTGGTTTACCTCAAAAAGGTGATTGAAAGACAAGGCAAGGGCACTCCGGCAAGTAATGATCTCGGCTAAGGACAAGGCTTCGGCAAGTAAGGTTACAATGATCTCGGTTTGGAAGGACAACACTTGACTTAGCTGTGCCACACCTTGGCCTAGATACGCCACACCTCGGTCTAGGTCATACCAATCCAGGAACAAGATCACTCAGGTGCAAGGATAACATCTCGGCCTAGATAATACACATCTCGGCCAATATGCCAGTGTGAAGGTGGAGGTCAACCAAAGGGGTTCCAAGATGGTCCTAGGTGTAAGAGGTTCAAAGGTGACCTAGGCTTAAGATGACCTCGGCTACACACCAAGCAAGAAACAAAGCATGCAAGCAACACTTAAGCAATACAATACAAGACAAGATTTGCTATGCAAGCTTAACAAGGCAGAATCATATAAATGCAGGCAAGTGTGACTAAGACAAGGTGAGGGTTGTTACATCCTACCCCCCTTAAAGAAGTTTGGTCCCCAAACTTGAGTCACCGTGCCCCAAAAAGAATTCCGGATGTCGGATTCTCATTTCTTCTTCCATTTCCCATGTAGCATCTTTGCCATAATGCTCCTTCCATTCGACTTTCACCATTGATATCGACTTGTTCCTCAACTGTTTCACTTGCCTATCAACAATACATATTGGCTTCTCCTCGTAGCCTAAATCTTCATTAACTTCAATCCCAAAATGATCAATCACGTGCAGTGGATCCCGAATATACTTCCTCAACATAGAAAAATGAAACACATTGTGGACTTGACTTAGTTCTGGTGGCAATGCAAGTCTGTAAGCAACGGGGTTAACCTTCTCAAGAATTTCAAAAGGCCCGATGTAATGAGGTGCAAACTTACCTTTCTTCCCAAATCTCGAAACTCCTTTCATCGGCGAAACTTTCAGGAATACATGATCCCCAACTTCAAATTCTAACTCCCTCATTCTCTGGTCGGCGTAACTCTTTTTTGTCGACTCTGAGCAGTTTTCATTCTTTGTTGAATGAGCTTGATCTTCTCGGTTGTCACTTGAACTAGTTCTGGACCAATCAGAGCTTTTTCTCCCACCTCGGTCCAACATATCAGCGACCTGCACTTCTTTCCATACAAAGCTTCATACGGCGCCATGCCAATGCTAGCTTGATAACTGTTGTTGTAAGCAAATTCCACCAATGGCAAATGCACTTCCCAGCTCCCCTTGAAGTCCAATACACACAGTCGAAGCATATCTTCAAGTGTCTGAATCGTTCTTTTGGTCTGCCCTTCAGTTTGGGGATGAAAAGCTGTACTAAACCTTAACTCGGCTCCCAAAGCACTTTGTAAACTCTGCCAAAATCTAGAAACAAACTTCGGATCTCGGTCTGACACAATGGACATCGGCACTCCATGAAGTCTAACAATCTCATTCATATACAGCAAGGCAAGTCGATCGGCGTTAAAGGTAGTTTTACCAAGCAAGAAGTGTACTGACTTTGTTAATCTATCAACGATAACACAAATCAAATCTATACCTTTTTGTGTCATCGGCAAACTAACCACAAAATCCATGGAGATGTGTTCCCATTTCCACTCAGGTATCGGCAAGGGTCGAAGAAGGCTTGCTGGCCTCTGATGTTCTGCTTTCACTTGTTGACAATACAAACACTGGGATACGAACTCGGCTATTTCTCTTTTCATATTCGGCCACCAAAAGGTCTGTTTCACATCTTGATACATCTTGGTGTTCCCTGGATGAACAGCAAGTCTAGAACCATGGGCCTTCTGCAAAATTCTTCTTTTCACCTCCGGGATGTCGGCCACGCACAATCTTTCTTCAAACTTAAGCACTTGATTTTCGATGGTGTACCCTGATCTCGACCTTGTGATAATCTCATCGGCTATCTTCTTGAAGAATTCATCCTCCATCTGTCTTGTCTTTACTTCCTTAATAATAGTCGGCTCCACTGAAATCATTGCTAGACATGCCAAATTCCCAACTATTTTTCTGCTCAAGGCATCGGCTACGGTGTTAGCTTTACCTGGGTGATACTAAATTTGCATGTCGTAGTCCTCCAACAACTCAAGCCATCTTCTCTGTCTCATATTCAATTCCTTCTGAGTGAACAAGTACTTTAAACTCTTGTGATATGTAAAAACTTGACAACAAGATCCATACAAGTAGTGGCACCAAATCTTTGAAGCAAATACTACGGCTGCCAGTTCTAAATCGTGGGTAGGGTAATTCTTTCATGGGGTGTCAACTGGTAGGATGCATATGCTATAACCTTACCCTCTTGCATTAATACACAACCCACGAAGCATTACTATAAATCTGAAATTCCTCATTACCTGATGGTAGTACGAGAACTGGTGCTATGACTAACCTCGTCTTTAGCTCCTGGAAGGCTGATTCCCTTTCCTCAGTCCATTCGTATGCCGCTCCCTTCTTAGTCAATTGTGTCAATGGAATTGCAATCCTTGAGAAATCCTTCACGAACTTTCTGTAATAACCTGCCAAACCCAGAAAACTATGAACCTCAGACGCATTAGTCAGCCTCGGCCAATTCACAATGGCTTCAATCTTACTAGGATCAACCAAAATACCCTTTTCATCAATTACATGACCCAGAACTGAAATACTAGAAAGCCAAAACTCACACTTGTTGAACTTAGCATACAATTTTCGGTCCCTCAAAACTTGCAAAGTAAGTCTCAGATGATTCTCATGCTCAATTTCACTCTTAGAATAGATCAATATATCATCAATAAAAACAACTACAAACTGATCTAAGGACGGCTTAAAGACTCTGTTCATCAAATCCATAAATGCTGCGGGAGCATTAGTCACTCCAAAAGGCATTACTAAAAATTCATAGTGGCCATACCTTGTTCGAAAAGCAGTCTTCTCAACATCCTTAGCTTTAACCTTAAGCTGATGGAAGCCCGACCTAAGGTCAATTTTTGAAAAGACTCGGGCTCCTTGTAACTGATCAAACAAATCATCTATCCTCGGCAATGGATACTTATTCTTAATGGTTACCTTGTTTAGCTCTCGGTAATCAATACAAAGATGAAGTGTACCATCCTTCTTCTTAACAAACAAAACTGGCGCTTCCCAAGGTGAAGTGCTCGGCCTAATAAAACCCTTATCTAACAATTCTTGTAGTTGCAGTTTCAATTCTTTAAGCTCGGCGGGGGCCATCCTATAGGGTGTTTTAGAGATAGGCTTGGTTCCTGACATAACTTCAACAGTAAATTCTATTCCTCTATCAATTAAGTGGCTGGGCAAGTCATTTGGGAAGACGTCGGAAAATTCATTAACAACTGGGACATTGGCCAACTCAACATTTCCATTTAGATTACCTAGTACACTACACAAATAACCTTGACACCCTTTTTGGATCAACCTATAAGCTTTCATGGATGAGATCAAGTAAGGTGTGGATACTAGTCCTTTACCCTGATACGTAACCTCGGCTTGGTTTGGGGCTTTCAAGGTGACACTTTTGGAAACACAATTAATGGATGCATGATTTGCTACTAACCAATCCATTCCCAATATGACATCAAAATGAGCTATGTCCAACAGCATCAAATCAACTAATAATTCAACATTCTCAATCACAACAACACATGCTCTATAAATGGATGCAACAATCATAGTTCTTCCAGGTGGAGTAGACACAGATAACACATAATCAAGGGGTTCTAGTTTCCTATTAGTCTTCTTGGCAAACTTAGCAGATACAAATGAATGTGTAGAACCCGAATCAATCAATATATAAGCATCTTGAGAGCAAATTGGGAGTATACCTGACACTACTGTCTCAGCATTCTGAGTGTCACCAGGTACCAATGCAAAAACTCTGCCCTACCTCATCTGTCATTTCCCGACATTACGTTTATGTGCAGAACTCGAGGTATTCCCGTCTTTCTTGTTATCATTAGTTTTTGTCTTGGGATAGTCTTTCACACGATGACCTACTTCACCACATTCAAAACAAGCTCCAGACGCCCAACAACAAACCCCGAAATGTGGCTTCCTACAACTTGAACATGTCGACTTAGCATTACCTTCCTGATTCGAGTTGTTGGAATTTTCCATACTTGCCTTTTTCTTAGCTCCATACGGTACTCGGAGATTGTCATAGTTCTGCCTCTTTCTCTGGTTTTCTCCCGAGTTCTGATATCTGTTCAGGTTAGCTTCTGCTAGGATGGCTTTGTCCAATACTCCGGCGTAAGTCAGCATGTTGAGCACGTTAACCCGATCCTATATCGGTCCACGAAGCCCACTTTCAAACTTTCTAGCCTTTCTATATTCATCGTTGACCATGTGAGGTGCGTATCTCGCCAATTCGGTAAAAGCACGGTCGTATTCGGCCACTGTTCTATTACCCTGCGTCAAAGTCTAGAATTTTGTGGTCTTGCGATCTCAGACACTGAGGGGAAAGTGCTTGTTATAAAACAACTCCAAAAATCTCGCCCAAGTCACACCTGGATTGCTTTCTCGGGTCATCATCCACCATCTTCGCGCATCATCGTCCAATGTAAATGCTGCCAATGACACCTTCTGAGCGTCGGTGCTGGGAAAAATCTCGAACAACTTCTCTATTTTCAAAACCCACGCTTCGGCTTTCATCGGCTCTATAACCCCAGAGAATCTTGGCGGTTTCATTTTCTTAAACTCTTTAATCAAGGCTATCGTGTCGTCCCCATACAAGGTTGGCTGTGGGGGCGCTTGTTGTACTGGAGGAGATGGAGGCGGAATTGCATTTCGGCCGTTTGTCTGCTCAGCCTGAGTAGATGTAGCACTAGCATTCTGTTGCCTTGTTTGCCTCAACTCATGGGCCAAACCTTCAACTAATCTTTCCAGTCTGTCTAATCTGTCCTCAGATTGATCTCGGCCAAATGGAGGCCTACCTCTTCTCACGATGCTAGGAGTATGCAAAATGTGACTTTAAAACAAAAGAACAAATAGACATGTAGGCAAGTAACAAATGGTCATGCCGAGATGATGCACACCATGTTCAAGTAGAAAGTAATATGATGCAATCCAACATCATTCTAAGGGAAATCCTATGCTCTTTAGGACTCAAAGTGTGTGAATAACGTATAATAAGGAACTTGTGCTCTGATACCAATCTGTCGCGACCCCATTCCGCCCCTAGTAGAATGGTGCCGTGATGGCCAGTAATCCGAGATTACCAAAGGCCAACTTGCAAAGATTCACACACAATCAGAGTATAAATATATGCGGCCTACATGAGCGGAAGCAATAAATTTAAATCTAATTAGTCCATAGGAGCTGTGCATGGATTAAATGAAAAGACAAACATATTGACATGGTTTACAACTTAGATACAAATAAAACAAAGTACATATTACATCTTGATTAAAAGGCTTCTCAAGCCGACATATACAAAATACAATGTAATACAAGCCAAGAAGCATAATCTTCAAGATGATAAAAACATGAATCCAAAACATCTTTGCAAAACACATCTAGGCGTCACCGCCTTCTTGCTCATCACCTACATATATATATATAAGGAGCGGATGAGCTTGGATACTCGGTGAATGATATTCGTAATAAAGGTTTGCATGAATGATATACAAGATCTTTATCAAAACAACACATAGCATATCTAGTACAAAATCAAAGGATGAATCAAGTTCATCTATCAAATCTTTCAAGCTTCAAGGGATGCTTACTAGCATCAATAATACAAGGGATGACATTAAACAAAGGTGCTACAAAAGCTTAGAGTCCTCTAGCACGTAAGGACTTGTGCCACAAAAGCTTAGAGTCCCCTAGCACGTACGGACTTGTGCTACAAAAGTTTAGAGTCCCCTAGCACGTACGGACTTGTGCTACAAAAGTTTAGAGTCCTCTAGCACGTACGAACTTTCCAAGAATGTCATCCAAAACAAAACTAATACTTGATATACAAAATAGGGGTAATCACTCGTGCTTAACAAATACTTTTTCAAAACAAAGCAAATCAAAGCTTTATCAAAATGTTATAACATAGCTTTATTAAAAGTACCACTCACCTAGCTCTTCGGGTGTAGGGTTTAAGGCAAGAATCCAAGACCTACAATCACATAGCAAGGTCTACTAAATGCACTTCAAGAAGACAAGAAGAGATGCTCAAAGATGGATATGAAATGCATTCTCAAAACAAGCTTCACATGCATGCAAATGATCCCGGCATTCTTACCAAATCCAAGTCAAAACAAAGCAAAATATGCTGGGTACCAACCAGGTCTTGGCCGAGGTGTGGTCCGGATGGCCACATTCATGAAAGTGAAGTCGAGAAAATCTGGGTTTCCCTTCAAAGAACATAAAGAGCATGAGTATGGAGAAGGTGAAGAAGATGAATGCCAAAATCATAACTTGTTATTATAAAAATCTGGGATTTCATGCTACGAGTTCAAAAACATGGACCTTGGTACCTATACTTGGAGATCTTACGAAAACAAACACGAAAACAAGGATCTTAATGCAAACTTTCGAATCAAACAAGGCTTTTCTTCAAGAACACATGAATATCACTTTCTCTTTCTAAAACCAAACTTTAAATCAATGCATGGCTTGTAAATCAGGCTCGATCATGCAATGTAGCTAGATGAATAATAAGAACAACAAGAGTAGATTCAGATTCTAACCTCAAGACACGAATCTAACAGCTCAATGTGTGAAGATCAAGCTTGAAATCTAACTCTCTCAAGAACTCTTCTTCCTCTTCCTAGAGCTTCTCTCTCTTCCTAGAACAAAGATATAAAAATGATATGGTTTTCTCTCTCTACCAACTGATTTAACACCCTGTTGGGACACGTGGCACTACCAGATTGGTTTACCTCAAAAAGGTGATTGAAAGACAAGACAAGTGTACACAACAAGCTAGACGGCAAGGGCACTCCAGCAAGTAATGATCTCGGCTAAGGACAAGGCTTCGGCAAGTAAGGTTACAATGATCTCGGTTAGGAAGGCCAACACTTGACTTAGCTGTGCCACACCTTGGCCTAGATGTGCCACACCTCAGTCTAGGTCATACCAATCCAGGAAGAAGATCACTCAGGTGCAAGGATAACATCTCGGCCTAGATAATATACATCTCGGCCAATATGCCAGGGTGAAGGTGGAGGTCAACCAAAGGGGTTCCAAGATGGTCCTAGGTGTAAGAGGTTCAAAGGTGACCCAGGCTTAAGATGACCTCGGCTACACACTAAGCAAGAAACAAAGCATGCAAGCAACACTTAAGCAATACAAGACAAGATTTTCTATGCAACCTTAACAAGGTAGAATCATATAAATGCAGGCGAGCATGACTAAGACAAGGTGAGGGTTGTTACATTTTATGTACACTTACATTGTATTTAATACTAATTATCATTTTTCTATCAATTTTACTTAATGAAAATAGACGAATGATTTAGATTGAAAACAAATTAAAAGATTAGGGTTTAAACTATCAAAATTAAATTTTAGGGTTTATTTTGTTACAAAGGTCAAAATCTTAGGGTCTTTTTTTTTTTTGGTAATTACGCAATATATTATTAGTTTTTATAAAAAGAGTAAATCACATTTTGCCCTCTTAAAATTTGGTCATTAAACCTTAAATCAAATAACTTTTTACCAATTAATTACTCCCTTCCATCCCATTTTTTTTGTCCACCTTTTCATTTTGGTCCGTCCTAAAATATTTGTCCACTTTTTGTTTTGGGTATTGAAATTTTTTTACATTTTCAAAATTACCCATTATATACAAGTATAATTTATCAACACATTTTAAAATTCAGAATTAAAGGGTATTATGTTAAAAGTATTTTAGATTTTGAATTAATGTATAATGATTACTTATCTCCTTAATAAGTTGGTGTAGGAGCACGAAATAATCGTCACTTGTATAATCTTATTGATCAAGCTCGTGCTCCTCCAAACGCCATTGTATAACCTGAAATCATAAAAAACGTGAGTTAACCGGTGAGTGTGTGCCGAAAATCCCTATGATGTCTAAGTTAGCAAATAGGATCAACGAGGAAAAACTCAATGAATTTAGGAATCAAGATTGCAATGACTAGAACTAGGTTAGGTCTGAGTTTTTGTAAGTTTCGCATGGTAGACTCGTAGCAGGACTCTAATTCTCATTCTCAAAATCCCACTAGGAATCATCTTCCTAAAGGATAATGCTCATCCTAATTACTTCAAACTAGGTGATATGCCACAACTCTTTACATGACTCGCCGATTCTTGATTCAAAAGGGCAATGTGCAGCACCCTACATATCCAACGGCACACCATTGTGCTAACGTTGCGCGGTATTTCACTCAACCTAGTTAAAGCATTGCACCAAATCACGTTTGACTGGTCTTCTTAGGTAGCTCGGTACGATCCAAATATTTTATGAATTTGCAAATATTTTATGAATATACAAATGATTTACAATTTTTCTTAATTGTTTTATGGGTTTTTTTACACTTTATCCCCTTTGTCATTTTCTTGTTTTGGCTATTTACGTTTATTTATTTTTATCACTTTGACCCTTTATATTTTAAAATTTTTTCAACTTACGCTAAAAGTTAATTGTATTCAAAATTAGATTTAAGAAGAAAAAAAAAAACACATTAACAACATATGACATAAAAATATTTTATTATATATAGCTCATACTGACACAAACCCAAACTCTATATATATAATATATTTTTTTATGTAACGTAACAATTAATATATCATTTTCAATTTAATTTTGAACAAAAATTAGTTTAAAAAACAAACTGATAAAAATTTAAAATATGAAAGGTTAAATTAGGAGAGAAAAAAAAAATTAAGAATCCAAAAATCACCAAATCAATAATGCTACATTTACCGAATTCAATGTGGCCTAAATTGCCTAAATTTGTTCATGCTGGTCGTCTAGTCAGTTGTCTAGATGACAGGGTGAAGATTGTGGTAGACAAGGGTGATGAGGGTGACGACTGTAGTAGATGAGGGTGAATCGATTGTCCTACTCTTCGTCCCGTTGACAAAAATTCAAATGATTTGAGTGACAGCAAATTCAGTCCTCATTTGGCAAGTGGGCATTTTTGACTTTTTGGCTAAATTAGTCACAAAAAGATAAAATAGGTTAAAAGGCTAATAAAAGAAAATGTCACATCCAAACCATAATAATTTCAGTTTTTCTCTCACAAAAAAAAAAAAAAAAAATTTGCCAACCTAGACGAATTTTTTAGCCCCAAACTAAGGTCTCGTTTGGGAATATACTATTTTAGTAACTTTTTTATTTTTTGGTTAAAATATGAGGTAAAAAAAAGTTAATATGTTTGAAATGACTTTTTAATTTTTTATGAAAAGATGTGCAAAAAATTTAAATTTTTTTTTTTTTTTTTTTGCATTTTTAGTATAAATTATTGACTTCTTAATTGTTTTAGTGATTTTTTTTTTAACTTTTAAACTAAAATAATGAATTGCCAAATAAGACCTTAATTAACTAAAAAAAAAAATTTAAAAACTAACCCACTTAAATTAGACGGTCAAGATTCTAATACTCAATGATGACACAAAACCCCATCTGTACGGTGATGTAACACTATATCATTGCCAGCTGTTACGACCATTGGCACTAATGTTGTCCACTCCTAGGGGTGTAAAAATAGCCCGAGGCCCAAGGGCGGCCCGAAGCCGGGCCGGGCCCGTTTAAGCGCGGGCCTGAGCCCGGCCCCTTAGCTCGGCTCATGGCCCGGCCCATTGGTCTGTCATTAGCCCGACCCGGGCTGGCCTATGGCCTGGTCCATTAGCCCGGCCCAGCCCAAAAAATTTCGAGCCCTGCGGGCAGCCCGCCCCGGATTGGCAAATTTCAAAAAAAAAAAAAAAACAACTTACAATAGTTAAATAATTAAAAAAAATAAATAAAAAGATTGATCTTATAAAAATAAAAAAAATAAAAAGATTGATCTTATAAAAATAAAAACATAAAAAATAAAAAAATTTAAATAAAAATTAATATAATTAAATAAATAACATTAATAATTTAAAAATAAAACAAAAATTAATAATAATTTATTAAATTAAAATCAAATTATGAATTATTTAATGGAAAATGATGATATGATGTATCACTGTGTGCACAGCAGCACAGTCTGTGTGTGTGTGGCTGGGAAAGTGGGAAAGTGCACCTAATAATATATATGAGAAAGTACACCTAAGGTCCTAAGCTCACATGAAAGCAAAAAAATAAAATAATATATATATATACATACTAAGTTGGAAGGTAATACTGAGCTTGTAGGGGCTCACCACGAGTCCCATTTTGATAATCCGAATCGTTTAATGTGTAGAACTCTTCCATTACTATATGCATGTAAAAAATCACATTAATCGGATATTGCTGACTACATGATCAAATCAATTTGGTATAAAAATGCATGGTGTTACAGTTAATGGTTTACAAACTAATCCGATCAGATAGTTATAGATATCCGATCAACGTGATTTTTTACAAACATATAATACTCGATGAGTTGTACACAATTAAACGGTTCCGATTAGCAAAACGGAACCCATGATGTCTCCCACTGGCCAAAGAGGACCGTCTAAATGGTTGCCTGAGAATGAGGCAACCATTTCCTAGCCTAACCTCAATTTTGAGCCGTTGCAAACTCAAACGGATATATATAAAACGGTCATAATAATTCAAATGGATAGATTTTAAACTAGTATAAATATATTTTAGTTTTCAAAATATATTTCACAACAAATCATTATCTCTCTCTCTCTTCAACTCTCTCAACTCTCAATTAATTTTGAAGTGCCATCCCTAAGTGGCTATTGCAATTGTGCAACAACAAACTTTTAGCAGAAGAAGAAAATTTCTGTATCGTATTCGCCAGTCAGTAACATTAATTAGTTTAATTAAATTTATGCACATATATTAATTATTATTTTTTACTGATTGAATTTAAACATTATTTAAATTAATTGTTAATTCTTATATATTGTTTTACTTGCATTACTATGGATCCTAATATGCCTAATGTTTATGTCGATGTTGATACGTATACTACACCACATGAATTTGTTGATTCTCCTTCTAATATCCCTGTTCCAACAGCTGCATCATCATCTAGAAGCAGAAATAGTAGTGTTTGGAAACATTTTGAAAAAGTATCTATAAATAATCCTGATGACACAATTACATTTTAAGCAAAATGTAAATATTGTGCACGTTTACTTAGTGCTGCATCTACAGGGGGTACTAGTCATTTAAAAAGGCATTCTAACAAACATTTACAAAGTAAACAACCTGATATTCGAAGTCAAATGCAATTAGAGGCTTCATCAACTGGTAATTTGCAAACATTTTCATATGATCCTATACGTGCACAAAATTCTGTAGTTGATTATATTATTAAAAAAGAACAACCTTTTAGTACTAGTGAATGTCTTGATTTTACCGAAATGATTCATGAAAGTTTTGCACCGCAATATCAAAGTTTTTCAAGAAATACTACTAGAAACAGGATTTTAAAGAAATTTGAGGATATTAAAAGTGAATTATTTGATATCTTTAAAATTTTGAATGGAAGAGTTTATTTAACATCTGATATGTGGTCAAATAATGGTTTTGAATATCAATGTATCACAGAATATTTTATTGATAATGATTGGAAATTAAATAAAATAATTATTTCATTTAAATTAATTGAACTTCCATACATTGGTCATTCGCTTGGTATATAAATAAGAAATGTATTATATGAGTGGGCTTTACAAAATAAAATATTTACAATTAGTTTAGATAATGCATCATATTATAATCAAACTGTAGCCCATTTAAAATCAACTTTACAATTACTTGTTGATGGTGATTTATTTCATGTTCGTTGTTGTGCCCATATTTTAAATTTGATTGTTAAAGAAGCTATGCATGTATACGAAACTTCTGTACTTGTAATAAAAAATGCAGTTGTTACTATTATGTCTTCCGGTAATCGAATTTCAGAATATAGAAAAATTTGTCAACGAGAAAATGTCATTTAAAAAATTAATTTTAGATGTAGATAGTAGGTGGAATTCAACATATAATATGTTAAAAATAGCTTGTAAACAAAGAAGAGCAATAGATTTATTTTTTGCAACAACATCAATAGGAGGAGTACTGACACCAACTGAACTTAATTGGCGCCAAGTAGCCTTGTATAAAGATTTTTTAAAAGTTTTCGATACTTCAACAAAATTATTTTCTCATATATATATTTCTACTTCACCATTTGTTTTACATATGCTAGCAGAAATAATTAAAGTTTTTATAAAATATATGGGTAATGAACTTTATGTAACCATTATTACTTCAATGAAAGAAAAATTTGATAAATATTTTCATCATTTGCCTCATCTATTAGGTTTAGCTATAATAATTGATCCTAGGTGTAAAGAAGTTGGTTTACAAGAATTTTTAGAGCGTATTTTCGATAATCAAATACAGTTTGCCCCTATTATGCAAACATGCAACAGATTATTTCAAGAATACAAGGCAGCTGTAGCTGCATCTGCATCTATAAATACACCTACACACACTACACTAGCAGTCCAACAATCTCGAGGCGGGAGATTAAGTATTTTCACAGCAATAAAAAGTAGAAGAATATCTCAAAATACAAGTGTAAGTAGTTTTGAACTGCAACGTTATTTGGAAAGTCCATCAGTGGATGATTCCGATAATTTTGACATTTTGGAATGATGGAAACAAAATAAATCTATGTGGCCTGTGCTTTCACAGATGGCCCGTGATATACTAACCGTTCATATTTCTACAGTTGCTTCAGAAACAGCTTTTAGTGCAGATGGACGGGTGCTAAGTAACTACAGGAGCAGGCTTTCACCCGAAATGGTTGAGGCATTGATGATATCCAGGGATCATATGCACGTGCTTACAAGAAGACAAAATTTTAGTGAAAATGAGCGAATTCAATATGATTTGGATGACATATCATCGGGCAACGTGACTGAAATGTCTGTCTCCTCCGATGATTGATCAACAATTTCTTTTTTACTATTTCATTTCATTTTGTTTTTTTTCTTAGTTTTTGTTTTTGTTTGTTTATTTATTTATTATTTTTTTTTTGTATTAGATTATTGCAGTGGAGTATAATGCAAATGATTGGTAGGCTAGTAGATGCCAACCTAGTTGGGATGTACTTGACCTATAGTGATGCAATTGCTATACCATCATCAGTAATCTATACCTAATTTATTTAATAATATCATTTTTTGTAATATTTTATTTCATTTTGAAATAAAAATTATTCATTCAATAAATGTTATATAAATAATTTAATATTGTAATATTGAAAGTTTCAATTTCATATATATAAAATTATTCATTTCGAAAGAAAAAAAAATTACATATTTGCAAACTTTTTTAGTTATAAGTTCACAATTAAAAAAACATAAGTCATATATAATTAAATTTAAATATCACTATAAAACATTACATAACCAAACAAAATATCTCATTAATCGTAATTAAAATACTTTAGTATATATTTTTTAAATTTTTTATTTCTATTTTTTAAAAAAAGCCCGACTAGGCCCGGCCCTAGGCCCTATTATGAGTGGGCTTTGGCCCCCACATTTTAGCCCATGGGTTGGGCCGGGCCGGCCTGCTAAAAAATCGCGAGCCCACAAAGCCCGAATGGGCCGGCCCGGGCCGGGCCATTATTACACCCTTATCCACTCCACACACTAACTCCATCATCATTCACCCAGTAATATTACATGTATCAATTAGTGTACATACTAATATATCAATTAGTATTATGTCTTTACTATTGACCCCACCTATTATACAAATTACAAATACTCAAAACTTCTAAAATTTTATCACATCATCTATTAAGACACTAATTAGTACATTAATTAATACATATAACATTATTCTTATTCACCTGATTCAACGACCACTATTAAAAGCAACACTAGTTGAGAGTTTCACTCACCTGGTCTACGAGCTTATCAACCTCTGTTGATATGTCGTTGATTTGGCGATGTGCGATCTGGATCTTGAAGTTCCTGCGCATCTCGATGATCCTCCTCTCTTTGCTCAATGAGTCCTCGATTAGGATGCATTTTGATCGGTCTTTGACTCCACTCATGTCCAAGTACTCCTCATTCTCTCTCTCTTTTCCTTGGAATATTAGCCATTGATCTCTTGGTTCTAATCCAAATTCTGCCGCCAGAAGCTTCTTCAGTTCCCCTGTAATTTTACAATTTTACCCTCAGCATTTCCATCAATGATAAAAGGACTACTTGGTGTAATTTCTTGCAATAATAAAAAATCATAAATCAAAAACACATTTCTCCTCACTACTAAATAATCAACATTTTTAATAAGCTATGAATAAAAATTACAATAAATAATGTAACTATTTGATACAACTTATTTGATCCACTAATAAATATATAATCAACAATTTTAATTTACTTACGTTATTTTTATTTAATAAGCTATGAATAAAAATTACAACAAACAATGTAGCTGCTTGGTGTAACTTATTTGATCCACTAATAAATATTTATTTGGAGTCTTTGGTTGATTGTTAGCAAGGGCGGGCCCATGATTCGTCGATGAAGTGGGCTAATATTAAGGTAAAATTATATAATATATTTTAAGTATAACTACATAAGAAAAAAAAGAATTTAATAATATAATTTAGATTAATATCTAAATTTATTGATTAAAAACAATCTAACTAAGTTGTGCTCAACGAGTCTTTAAATATTCGAATTCATCGATTACAGAATCTAGATCAATTTTCAAAGTAAGGTCTCGTTCAATGTAGAGTGATAAGCAATCAACAAGAAACTCATCCCCCATTGAATTGTGAATGGAAGTTTTAACAGGCTTCATACTCGAAAATGCCTTTCCATCATTGTCGTAGAAACAAGAAAGGTCAACATAAGACGAATCAATTTGTAGATCATGGTGTAATGTTCGAACTTTCTTCTCACAAATAGTTCTCAGCACAAATCGGCAATGGTAGATATCTTATGAAACTCGGGATCATAGACAACATCAAGCTTATAATGCATTAATTGACATCTCAAAGTATGGATGTCCTGAGAAATGAAATCTTGGGAATAAAATATTGGCAAGATTGCAAATATTATCCACATTAAAAGATCTAAAATTGCCACTAGGATCCAAAGCCAAGCTAAGAGAAAGAAGTTCCACTACCCCATCATTAAATCTATGCTCTAACTCCATCAATTGAAAATCAATTGTAGAGTTGAATATGTCAAAGTGATAGTGATGCTCAATTGTAATCTGATCTTGTTGATAACGATGACTTGTATACCCTCTTCATAAGAAGAACTCATATCATGCACCACAATGTTATGTCAATTGCAAAATGACACCACATTTGCAAGAAAAATATCACACTCATCTTGTCTAAGTTTTTGAAGGAGAGGTTTTGTTGTGGAGACTAATTTCATCGTATTTAAAATGTCTTGAGTTTTCTGTTGCAAGGCTTGACAAAGTGTATTCACGATTCCCAAAATGTTGTCCATCAATTGCAATACAAATATGAATTCAAAGCTCTTCATTGCTTTGTAAACACCATTTGCTTGCCCGCTAATTTGTTGATTTGTACTCTTCTTGAGAATTTCAACACCTACATAAGATGCCTCATACATATCAATCAAGTTTCTAACAGAGTCATAATGCGAGCTCTAACAAGTAGCTCCAGCTCAATGCAAGATACCAATTTGATTGGTCATTTTACTAGATTGGCACTCACCAATAGCCAACATATTTTCAACCTCACTCCTATGAAAAGATTTTAACTCACCAAGGCACTTTGGAGAAGAAGCAACAATATTGACAATACAACTCAAGACACAGAAAAATTGCCAAACATTAGGCTCATCTTTTGCTGCTGCAATTAAGGCTAATTCCAAACGATATGCAAAGCAATGTACATAATATGCATATAGGAAATCTTTAAGAAATAAATCTTGAAGTCCATTCCATTCCCCACGTACATTGCTAGCACCATTATACCCTTGACCACGCATGTGTTGAATAGGGAGATTAAATCGAGAAAGGATATTCGATATCTCTTTTTTAAGAGTCAATGTAGATGTATTTCGACACCCATGATATCAAAGAACCGTTCCCCTAGCAAACCATCATTCTTGACGTATCTCAAAATAAGGTCCATTTGTTCTTTTTTAGACTCGTCGTGGGATTCATCAACAAGAATACAAAAATCACCTCCTGCAATTTCATCAAAAATCATATTGCTAACTCTGTTAGCAAGTATATGCAAAATCTCTTTTTGGATCTTCGGAGAAGTGTATTTGCCATTTTGTGGAGCATCAGGGCCGGCCCTGGGCATAGGCCCACCAGGCCTTGGCTTAGGGCCCTTCAAAATAGACCCCAAAAAGGGGCCCCCTCCTATTATAGTTTAGTGTCGTATGTTAGGTATGTTTTAAGTCTAAAAAAAAATTAAAGAAAGCCTAAACTAACTTAAAAAAAATTGACTCCTTGAAAAATTAAAGGGTCCATTCAAAATTAAAAGGACCCATTCTCTCTCCTTATCTAATTCCTAACCCTAACTCTTTTGATACAAATCTTTTGTTCTTTACCTTCAAAATTGTTTTTCATTGAATAAAAAAAAATGTGAAGGGCCCCAAATGATCTAGTGATATTTATTAGTTCATTATCGGCTTTGAGCCCCAAAAATCTCAGGGCCGGGCTTGTGGAGCATTCTTTAATATAATGCTCTCAAATGCATCATTCCCTCTCGCCTTGAATGTTAATAATTCAATTAGATTACCTTGATTCAATGAAGTCGAGCTTTCATCATGACCTCTAAAACCAAGTCCTTGAAGAGAAAGTACATGAATGGTTTCAAATGTTGCCTTTACCTGTATTCGATTCTTCAAAATCTCTTTTTTTGATTGCGCATTCAACACTTTTTCAATGTGTTGGGAAGATTTCTTTAAATTGTCATGACTAATAACACAATGACTATGTGATGAAGATGCAAATCCGACATGAAACAAAAAAACACATTTGGATCCATCATTTACTCTCTTCTAATTGTTAAACCCCTCATCAACAAGCGCAGAACGACTAATCGACTTATTTGGCTGATCAAACAAAAAGCATGAAAAACAATATGCTTTATCCTTTAAAGGAGAATACTTTAGCCAATAAAATTGTTTAAACCAAATATGTTGGAATTGGCGATTTTGCTTTCCAAATGAGGACCTAGGATACTCAAGTTTAGGTTGATAAGGCCCCAAGTTCACATAAGCTCGTCTAACCTCATCTTGTTGATTAACCAGATATTCACAAATTTGCAAGTGTGAACCAAGATCCTGTTAAATAACAGTTGAATCAAATTCACTTGGTTTATTTGCTTGAGGCATGGAAGGCAGTTGCACATCAAAAAATGATTGGATGTTACACTACTAGACTTTGTTTTGATTGATAGAATGAGAAAAGGGTTTTACCTTTTTTGAGTGGTGGAGGTTCCATTATTTATAACCTAAAAATAAAAAAATAGCCCTATTTAATATTAAACCATAGTATATTCAAAATAATTTTAAATATTAGGGTTTATATATACATATATATCCTCAATAATTTTTATTTAGGCTTTCCTTATTTTTATATATGTCCAAAAAAATTCGTACAAAGTTTAAAAATTAATCACCATGTTTGTTTTTTGTTTTTTGAAAATACTTTTAAGAAAATTTTACTTTTTTGCTTTCCTTATTTTTATTTTTTTTTATTGAAGTTTTTTTAATATTTTAAGAAAAATTTTTTAAATTTTTTTTATACACACCTAACATAAATGCACTAAAAAAGTATAATTTTCGTGAAAAAAAAATCATTAAAAAATTCATTAAATACGAAAAACACAAAAAAAAAAAATCAGTATATATTATTTTTTTTTTTGTATTGTTTTTGTATTTATTAATTTTTTAAAATATTTTTTGACAAATATTTTACTTTTTAAATTCATCTAAGTAAAGTGCATCTAAAAAATTTAAAAACAAATGCTTAAAATTTTAAAAATATTCACTTAAAACAAAAAAAATACGAAAAATAAAAACTCAATTTTCAAAAAACTAAATTTAAAAAACTAAAACCAAACACACTATATAGCAATATAGAACATTGAACAAGGTAGCATCAGAAAAAAACATAAGAGTATTTGTTGCATAGAGACAAAATTTCAAAACCATTGTTAATCACATCCATTCTCAACCAACGAAATAAAATAATTGGTTAATTACATTTACAAAAAAATGTTAGGAAAGTGGAGCTGTTGCAAGCTGCTGGAGATGACGGAGAGGGCCATTGCCTATCTATTGGAAGATGTGAGGATTGTTTTGGAATATTTGTTCTTTAAACAAATACAAACCTATTGAGTTGCTTATCTATTTTATGGGTAAGTTTTGGGCTGCTATTGGACTTCACATCTAAAAAAAAAAACAAAAAAAAAACCTATTGGCCCTTATTTAGGGCTAGGCTAGGAGAGGTTGGAAGGCCAGGTTGGGAAAAAAACATTTCTATAGATTTTTTAAATTTTGGGCTGGGCTGTGCTGCAGCCACCTATGCCCAGCCCTAGGTCCGCCCTTGCTATCAATACACTCTCAAAAAAAAATTCATTAAAATTAAGTTGTGACAAATATATTATGTTGGGTAAATTTTTCATCTTTATTCATGTTTTTTTTAATAACCCAGAACCCTCTAGGTCATGACTATTTATGATCCAACTCTACAAGCCAACTCGGGGGAGGATGTCGAGGAACCCACCCCTCATCTCCCAATTCAATGAAGGGTTATAAAGAAGTTGGTAAGGGTTTCAAACTCGAGATCTTAGGTCATACAGACTATTACCTTACCAATTTATCCAACATTTGGGGTTATCCCAATTGGTGTTGCTAACAAGTCCACCACCAAGCTATAATCTACCCCCATTTCGATTTTCTTTAAATTCATATTTTTTATCATATTCAGTCTATTTCTTAAGATACATAATTTAACTTTGATACTTGTAAATGGTCCAATATATCTTCAAAATCCTACAATCTATAATCCTTTGTGATCCTCGATCAGTCTACCACTAGCCTAGCCCGAGTTACCTTTAGCAAAACCATCCAAATTGAATTTAAGACCACCTATATAAAGCCCTCATTTGGTATGAAGAAGTTTGGGTTTTTTTTTTATTATTAAAATAATCACAAAAAGACAAAGGTCTAATTTGGGAAGATGGTTAAAAGTCAAAAACTAGTTTTTAATCCATTTTGGATGACATCACCTCTCATTTTTGTTATACGTTTTTTCAAAAAAAAAAAAAAAACCAAAAAAAATTTAAAAAGTCATCTTTTAACTATCTTCTCAAAACACCTCAAAATAGATTAAAAAGCCAATAAGACAAAGTGTTACATTTAAACCATAATCATTTCATTTTTTATCTCACAAAGTCAAAAAAGTCAAAAAAATCCATCACAAACAAGGCTTTTTAGCCTTAGGCTAAAAAAGTCAAAAAAATCAAAAAGTCAATCCACATCCCAAACAAAATGTGTATATGTATCAAAATTTGCAAATTCTAAATTTTTTTCATTAAAATTAAAACCAATTTCACAAGAGCAATTGAGCCTTCGTTTGGCATGCCAGGTTTTTTGACTTTTTGGCTATTTTAGCCACAAAAAAGACAAAACAGGTTTTTTAACCCAATAAGATAAAACATCACATCTAAATTATAATTATTTTATTTTTTTTCTTACAAAAGTCAAAAAAGTCAAAAAGTCTATCCCAAACGAAATTTTTAATCTCAAACTAAAATAATTAAAAAGTCAAAAAATCAAAAAATTAACCCACATTTCAAATGAACCTTATGGTGTCGAGGTGTAGAGAAGTGTTGTTGATGTATGATTGCCACGTAGTAGTTTCAGAGGGAAGCAATCAAGTGAGGGCCCACACCTGAGCTATCCTTTTGGCATCACTTTTTCTGGCCTTTTTGCTTGAAAGCAAACAAAAGAGGGCCCACTGTAGACACCCCATTTTGACCGGCCCTAAGACTTGGGCGCTTTCTTTTGATTACCCGATGATGACAATTAGAATGTATTTCTCACAAAATTTTCAGTAAGAAAGATGGAATTTAAGTTTCAATCCCAACCTTCACCCATTTTTTGACCAAACTATTTTAGACCTTAAAACCTTCTTTTCAAAATATGTTTTTTTTTTTTAAATGTTTCTATAATGTCCCAAGGCTCCCATTTCGATTAAAATGTTGCACTTTTTAGTAAACCGAGTAAGGACAAAGTGGAAATAAATGGAAGGGAGGTAAACTTTTTTGAAAAATATTTAAGAACATCTTCTTTATAGGTTTGGATTTGAAGGAAATAGGAGGGGATGAAAGAAAACTGGTTTAGGAAAAGAATGAGTATCAAATCATTAAGAAGTAAATGAGCAACCTTCACTAAATTAGGCATTTCTATTTGTACACTTAGAATTTAAATGTGAGGCCACCACCGTTGGAAAGTAGACTTCTGGGGCTTCAATTTAGACCCAAGAACCATGTTAGACCAGTCCAAATAAGGGAGATATGCCTATTTGAAGTTGGGCTTTAAAACTGATTTTGTTGACCCAGCCCGACACAGCCTTTACTAAATTAGGCATATCTCTTTGTACACTTAGAATTTAAATTTGAGGCCACCACCATTGGAAAATAGACTTCTGGGGCTTCAATTTGGACCCAAGAACCACCTAAAACCAAGTCCATATGGGGGAGATATGCCCATTTGAAATTGGGCTTAAAAGCAAATTTTGTTGACTCAGCCCAAAACTACAATAGCCCATTTTTTCTTGGTTTTGGTTCGGTTGAGACAACCCATTTACCTATTTTCTGAGCCATTCAAGTGCATCCACTCATTCTCCATTATACTTAATCATCCCCCATTGTCAAAAAGAGGTTTTGTTTGCATTCATAAAGGAGTATCCCATGCAACCACCTTGAAAATATTGCCCTCTTATTACATTCTTGTCTCCCACCTTCTTTTTGACCTTTACTCTCCCTCATTGCCTATATAGAATGATCATATTGTAAGAGAAAAGAAAGACCACGAAATTGAAGAGAAAGGAGTGAGAAAAGAGTGAAAAAAGAGAGAAAAATTGAGTTTTTGAGCCAAAAATATTCCTATCTTCCGTATACACCCCATACCTTCCATAGCTACTGAAATTCCTCATTTCCATACACCAAAACCACTCTAAAAATTCTGATATAGCCAAAGATCAATTGCCTTGATCATAAGGAAGAGTGTTTAGTGATTGAAAGTGAGAAAAACTAGAGAGTTAGCCACTTTTCATACCATAAACTCCATAATTTCGAATTGAGGATTTGAGAACACACTTCCTACACTTGAGGGTGATCAAGAGGAAGTTTGGGAATCAAGAAGTTCAATCTTTCTTTGGAATGTGAATTTTTAGTCTTTCATTTTCTTATATTTTATATCTCATATTTATTTTCTTGCTTCTTATTTCATAGTGTTTTGTTATAATCTAAGTGGTTTGTTTATCTCATATTTATTTTCTTATTTTATATTTCATAGTGTGTTGTTATAATCCTAGTAGTTTGTTTAGCTTATAATTATTTATTTATTTATTTATTTATTTATTTTTATTCGCATGTTTTAATTTCATATTAGTTTTGTTGTAATCTTGCATGTTCTACCTCATATTTATTTTTTTCTTGTATTAGTCTCATATTATTTTTGTTGTAATCTTGCATGTTCTACCTCATAATCTTGCATGTTCTACCTCATATTTATTTTTATTTTTTGTATTAGTCTCATATTAGTTTTGTTGTAATCTTGCATGTTCTATCTTATATTTGTTTTATTGTTTTAGGTTTATGTTGTAAGTTTGTACTTTTTATTTTATTTTATATTTTTTTCTTATTTTTTTAATCTAATCGGCAGTGGTTAGTTGAGCCACCTACATATTTTTTGTTTGTTCCTTTTCTTGGTTTCACAACAAGACAGGTTTTGCTTGGCCTAGTTGGGCGGCCGACCTATTTGACCGGTCGGTTAGCTTCTTCCGAACAAGATGGCGTAATCTCCAAATGTTGACCAATTTCCGCCGGCGGTTCCAAAGAACATGAAGCTTTTATTTTATTTATTTTTATTTTGAGTGTTTTGCGAGGTTTTTATTTTGATGTAATATTCTCCTCATCCCTCTCTAATTTGGTTTGTAATTATTCTTTCGAGTGTTGTAATAATTCCCCACCCCGCTTCTTTCAATCCCTTCTTTTACTTGCTTTCTTTATCTGTAAATATTCATCATATTTTGTCTTTCATTATATCCATGCTTTGCATCTATGTTTCATGCATCTTGATTCGGCTAAGTTTGCATTTGTGGATTTAATCAAATTCCTATGTGAATGTGAGCGCTACCTCATGTTCTTGAGATGATTCACATGTCATATCTTAGAAGCCGAATCTTTAGTTGCATCTCATGAGTGGATTGCATTAGGATTTTATATATAGGATCATGCATATTTTACTAACTTTGTTTTGTAGCTTGTTCGCGGGATGTCGGTCAATCTGTGAGTTTTTTATGCTTTAGCATCCAATTTGTGTGTGTTTTTCTTACTATGTGCTAGCATTCTACCATGAGGCTACTTGCTTACTTGATATAACTGTATGAATGCCTGTGAATGAAGGCTTGTTGCTTAAATTGGAATGATTCAACGATTGTACGTTTTTAAGCCCACTTTGTCAAGTGGCAAATTCAAACTCCTTTTCGAAAAACAAACATGAAATTGAATTGTTCCAATTTGAGCAAACTAGTCTATACTTGTATGCTTCACATAGTAAATTGTAGGATTTATTAAATAATCAGAACATGAACATATAAAGAAAATAAAATTCACATCATGGTTTAGTAGAGGCCGATCTTTTGATCGGGTGAGCGGGGGTGCTCATTATTGACCTTCCCCTCTCATACCTAAGGTTCCGAGCCAAGCATCTTTGGTTATGACGAACAGTGGCCTTGGCACCGAGTCATGGGTTTCCTAATTTCCCAAAATATTAGGTGGCGACTCTGAGATCTGATGATGCAGTCCATTTTTGACAAAATTGCAATAAAATGGATTTTCAATAAAAGTTACCAAATCTGGACTCTCATCTACGTTTCACATTGCACTCGTGAAACTTGAGATCAAAGAGATCTCGGGAGTCCGAACTGTTTAACGCGCGCGGGTACCCTGGGTATGTTACACCCACTTCTCTGTTTGACTCATTAGTGCAACTGCAATGTGAGCACAAAGGTCTACATGGCAATCATTCTCTCTACAACTTTAACCAAAACATGATTTCCATGTTGTCTAGTAGGAGTGACACATCAGACTAGCTCTAATCAATATTAGTTGGACAACCATCCTTGTTGGACAACCATTCTTGTACCCTATCTACATTGGAGGGAGATAGAGGCCAAATTTGAGAATTTAGATAAAAGTAAATTTTTTATCTTTAATTTATTTTGGGTTATATTTACTTTGCTTGTTTTTAATTTTTCAAAAATACTTTTTAGAAAATTTAACTTTCTTATTTTCGTTTTTTTTTTTGTTTTACTATTTTTTTAAAATATTTTAAGCAATTTGTTTTAAATTTTTAGACACAGCTAACATAAATACACATAAAAGTATAATTTTTGTGAAAAAATCTTTTAAAAATTTCCTAAATACCAAAAATAAAAATAAAAAAATGAGAATTTAGTATATTTTTCGTATTTTTATGTATTTATTATTATTTTTTTAAAAATCACAATTTTTTTTACTTATTAGATATATCTAAGTAACGTGCATCTAAAAAAGTTAAAAAAATGTTTAAAATTTTAAAAATATTTAGTAAAAAAATGAAAAATAAAAAACTCAATTTTCAAAAAATTTAATCTAAAAAACTCAAACCAAACACACACATTATTTTTCAAAAAAAAAAAAATTAAAAAGTCAATATATTAGCTTTTAATTAACTTCCCAAAACAATTTAGAAACTTAACCCTCTTTCTAAATGGACATTGCTATTTATATATATAAAAAAATATAAATAGATTTGTCCAAAATATAAATTTTTTTTTTATTTGTGAAATTATAAATATTTCCTTTATAATGTTTTGACTTTTAATCGTAATAGTATCAAAGTTTGATGAATACACAATACGAAGGGTTATCTAATGCTCTATTTTGACGTGAGGGATTGATGAAATGAAAAAGACCGTCACGCCCCGTATTTTATTACTCGGATGACATTACTAATATTTATTAATCAAGTCTATTTACAAATGTCAATTCATCTTTTGGTAAAATGATGAATAATTAAATATACATATTTCCTCTCGTGATACAACAATGACTTAAAGACCCCAAATAATAATAATAATAATAATAATAATAATAATAATAATAATAAAGAGGAAATGTGGTGGTGGAAAATTATTTGAGAGGGTTGCTCACTTTTGGTGGAAGAAAATGATTAAAGAGAAAATAATGCACTCTCTTGTCTCTCTCTCTCGTGGGGTATGATGAGTAGGAGGAGGGGTTTGAATATTAATATATCTCCTTCTCTCTCTTCTTAGTTACAACCTTTTTTCTCATCACTCATGAGCATTACACACATGGGCTCTGCAATTGTTTGCAACAATGGCGATGACCACCATTCCTCTCTATTTTGCCTCTCTGATCCATGCACCGTTTCTTCTCTCTCTTCTCACATCTCCATCGCCAAACGCTTGTCTCTCTGTCCGATCACCACCGCAACCGGTGGCAGCGGTAGTGGTGGCTGAAACCGCAAGTGCAGTTGTGGAAGTTGAGCTGAAGAAGACTGCTGCTACTCCGCCCAATTCTCTACCTTTGTCAAATCCATGATGATGGGTACGAGTCTCCAAAATCAGATGATCCATTTCATATCCCTTGTAGTTCTTGTGCTCTCAATCTTTTCATCTGTATCAGAATCCAATCAGTTTTGTGAAGCTGGAATTGGTTATGGCAATTCAGAGTGCATAGTCTCATCTTCTTCCTTGTCGAAGATTTTGATAAAGGGTGGAACTGTTGTGAATGCTCACCACCAGGAGATAGCTGATGTGTATGTAGAGGATGGGATTATTGCTGCTGTGAAGCCTAAGATCAAGGTTGGTGATGATATTACTATGCTTGATGCCACTGGAAAGTTTGTCATGCCAGGAGGAATTGATCCTCACACAAACCTGGCCATGGAGTTTATGGGTACTGAGACCATTGATGATTACTTCGGTGGTCAAGCTGCTACATTAGCAGGGGGAACAACAATGCACATTGATTTTGTTATCCCAGTAAAGGGGAGTTTATATGTCGGTTTCGAAGCCTATGTAGGAAAAGCCAAGAAGGCTTACATGGATTAAGGTTTCCATATGGCAATTACCAAATGGGATGAAACTGTATCAAAAGAGATGGAAATCATGGTTAAGGATAAAGGCATCAACTCCTTTAAATTTTTTCTAGCATACAAGGGGGCTCTTATGGTCAATGACGAGCTTCTATTGGAAGGACTTAAAAAAAAAATGCAAGTCTCTTGGTGCCTTGGCTATGGTCCATGCAGAAAATTATTTTGGAGATGCCAAGTGTACTGCTTATGGCTGCCATACGAAATGTCCAAATTGCTAGGCCTACCATATATCAAATTGTGAAGGAGATGATTGACAGAATGGGCTATGAAGTGAAACTTGAGATAGGGATTTGCTTTCATTTATATATATTTTTGTAAGATCTAAATGATTTTCGAAATCATCCTTTAATACCTTCTGAAAATTTATTTTGATTTAAGAAGTTGAGCGATTTTGAAAGCGGATTTCTCTCTTGTTCTTTTAAAATAATCTTATGGGTTTTGATCTTTGTTGATTGAAGAAAAGATGATTTTCGAGAGTTTTCTTTCAAAAGATTTGAGCTGTGTAGTTTGGTGAGAAAACCTAGAAATTGGAGATTTTAAAAGAAATTGAAAATCCATGGGTAATATTGTTATATTTATTTTTGTGTGCCAAACAAAATGATTTTAGAAAACTTCTTATTTATATTTGTATAAATGATTAATTTTGTGGATTATGAGAATTGTTGTTCATTTTAGAAATGGTTATTCAGAATGCTGATATAGTCTTAAAATGACTAAATTGTTGAGAATACTGGAGATGAGGAAATTGTGTTATTCCTTAGATGATGAATTGGAATAAAAGTATTTATGTTCATCTTGTGAAATTACCATATCATTTCATTTTATTACGTTAGACTTTGAAGGTTGATTTGAAAACTTGCATTGAGAAAATAATGTTGAAAAATAAATTTTCATGAAATGGTTTTGGGGTAAATATGTTGGTAAGTCTTGATAGGTGGTGTAGATGATATTGAATAAGTTGGCCTGCGGGTCCGGGGTGAAAGACCGAATATCCGGCCGGATAAGTGTCGAGCCTTTTAGTTAATACCGGTAAAAATGACAATTTGGTAGTACTCGTATAGTCTACTTGCAGACACTAGCCTAGGGATTGCCAGAGACATATTTAGCACCCTTGAAATAAATTGTTAAGTTTTGAACAATTGAAATTGCATGACATCATTGAGTATAATGGTTTTCAAAAAATGAAAATGTAATTTATCTTCAAAAAGGGCATAGCATGGCATGTGCATTTCATTTCTTGAGACTTGTATAAAATGTATATACTTTGTTAAGAATTTTCTACTGGGCTTTATGCTCACCCTATGAGATTTTTGTGCAGGAAAAGATGTGGTGATTCCACCCAACTAGGGGCGTGGAAGTATGTGTGTTGGGAGTACAATGCTCTCATTTTGCGTGACTCTATTTTGTAAGCCAAGGGTTATATTTGTGTGGGTTTGAATAATCGTTTTGTGTAACCGGGCTGAAGCCTTGGAAATTTGTAAACCCTTTGGGGTATTTATTTGTTTATTTACTTGTTGTTAGATTGATGTATTGTTGCATGAAGAACTATTGTATCATGTAATGTAAGTTTGGAGATTTCTATTCGGTTTTCTTTGAAAGAACCATGATTGTTGTATTATCATTTGGGCTAGAAATTTGGGGCGTTACAATGACATTTTCATACAAATAAAAGAAATGCCCTTAGGCTTACAATAAAAGAGAGGACACTACTCTTTACAAAAAAATAGCACTCAGCCAAACAAAAAAAATGAAGTAGTACAATCCATTACAACATTAAACTTATGAAATGGTAAGATCCATTGTTTGATCTTCAAATCCGAAAAGCATTCCCTGCACACATGTACAGGCAGTGGGTAAGCAACCACTAGGTCACCAAACAATCTCATATTAAAACATTAAGAGATATGCGGTATACTTGAAATCATACCATGTCAAAAACTATACGATTCTATTACATCATCTCTTAAATCCCATTTATTTAATTAACCACAACTAGTTAACTTAAATAAATAAACATGTTTTAATGGCAACAGGACATCCTTTTTAATTCATTCAATTACCTCATTGTCAATTGAATCAAATAATTAAACAATTCATAATGACATCTAACCAAGCATCAAATACATTTTATATAGTCTTATGAGATGAATGCATATGCCATGTCATGCTCAAAATAGTTTTCTCATATTTTAAAAATCTTATGCACAATGCCAATTTGAAAACACATTAATCCAACAATTTCAATAAAATTCCAAGGTGGTAAATACGACTCAGGTAATCCCTAGGCTGGTGTCTGCAAGTAGACTATACAAGTACTATCAAATTTTCATTTTTATCGGTATTAACCGGAAGGCTCGACACCTATCCACGCGGGTTTCTGGTCTTTCACCATGGACACTCAGGCCAACTTAACCAACACCAACTATACCCCTTATTCGGACTTACCAACGTATTTACCAAAAACAAAACAATAGATCTTGTTTCACAAAAACAATTTCTCTTTTAAACCCATAACCTTCCAATGCAAGATTAAAAATCAATTTCAATATTGGTTCAATAAAATGATAATGCAAAATGTACAACCTTCATATGATTCCATTTCCAATTTCCTCCATACAATTCTCCATTGTGATCAATTTCCATATCCCTATCAATGTAATATCATGATACAATCCTAAGAGATAATATAACAATGCCAATGTTCATGTATTTACCACATGTAAATCAACAACTTCCAACTTAGTCTTTTCAAGACAATTCAACAATATTCCTTATATGAAACAAACTTCCAAAGTCAAACATTTTCTTACCTTTCCAAAAATCTTCTTATTTAAATACCAACATGGCAATCCCCTACCAATTATCAAAGCTAAAACTTCTAAGCAATAGGCTCATCAATAGCAAAAACATATGACACCAAAGTGGGTTCAAGTTTTCATCGATTTCTAACTCACATACTTTATCAATGCAATGTAATTACAATCTTTTCAAAACTCATCCCCATTCCAAATATTAAATAGAATCAAATTCTCATTTTTCTCATGCAAGCGAAATCTCGAGATCTTCAAGTTTAATCATAATTCTCAATAAGCATAAGTGAATATTCTAATATTTAATCAATCATATCAAAATCTTTTCTTGACTATAAATATAAACTATAACGTGTTGTTCACTTTCCGATTATCAACATCAACCATATCAAATTAAACCAAGGAAAAATAAATAAATAAATAAAAGTTTTGATAACTCATTCTTGTTTGAATCCAATTCATCCATTTGCTCCAAACGAGCTAAAATCATATTCTTTTCTTTTATTTTCAAAATCCACCAAAACTATAGTGATCCGTGATTGTGCGCTATGGTTTATGCCTTTTGTTTCTACCATTTGTTTCCTTACATTTGAGTTTGGGTTGTGTTGAGCGAGTCTGGAACAGGTTGGTTGTGAGTTGGTGCAAGTGGTTGCTGCCCAGGTTTTTGTCCCTTCGCTCGAGCGAGAAACCTTGCGCTCGAGCATGCATCTGCGTCTCTTTTAGACCTGAAGAGTGGCATTCTTCGCTCGAGCGAGCTCTGTATTCCTTCGCTCGAGCGAGCATTCTTGCACTCGAGCGTGTGTCTGAGTTAGTGGGTTGTAGACCAGAAGTCTCGCTTTGTCCGCTCGAGTGAAGCTTCTTGCGCTCGAGCGAGGTTCTTTTGTTGTGTTTGGTCGCTTGAGCGACAACTCCTTCGCTCGAGCGAGCCTCACGTACATCAGATCTCAGCAACAGGAAGTTTATCACTTTTTCATTTCCTTCTTCCCCCAAAACCCTAGATTCGACTCTCTCTCTCTCTCTATCACTCATTCTCTCTACAAATACTCAATTTCTAGGGCTTTTCTATCCATTTCTCTTTATTAAAAAGCTAGAGCTTTGAGTGGGCTTTCTTTTGATCCAAGAAAATACGAGTTTGGAGCATCTTGGGGTTTCTCTCATCTTTCCTTTTGAGCTTCTACTTTGAGGTAGGGAATTCTTGAGTTATATATATATATGTTATGTATTGTTGTTGTTGATTTAAAAGTTCCTTGAAGGATTAATGTTGATTTTGATTTTGATTTTTGTGATCTAAAATGTAGAGTTTCCAAAATGGGTTTAATCTCAAATCATTTTATTAAATTCCTAGTGGGCTTGTTTAGTCATTCAACTCAAGAGGATGATTTAATGGGGTTTCTTTATGGGGATGGGAAATGTTTGGTTTTTGGTGAAAACCCTAGAAATTTAGAGATTTTTGGGGAACATGGAAATGTTCATAAAACTCTTTTCTTTCTTTGAATAGAAGATGAATGGGTGTAAATTCCATAATGTGTTTCGCAAGAATGGTAATCTTTTAAATATATTGAGATAGAGAAATTGTTTTGAAAGCTTCATGTGTAGTCCTTGATGAGACCATGTTGCTATGACTTGTGAAATGAGAAAATTGATGGTATATGATTGACTTGAGAAGGAATGCTATGAACCATGGAAATTATTGCATTGCATATCATTTCATTTATTATTGGGCATTGTGGTTCTAAATCGAAGAGATTTACATTCGTGAAAGAAATGGTATTGTAATGAGAACTACAGAAGTGTGTAAGGGGTAAATACGGTGATAAGTCCAGTTAGGGGATGCAGATGAATTTTGTTAAGTTGGCCTGAGTGTCCATGGTGAAAGACTAGAAAACCGCGCAGATAGGTGTCGAGCCTTCCGGTTAATACCGGTAAAAATGACAGTTTGGTAGTGCTCGTAGAGTCTACTTACAGACACCAGCCTAGGGATTACCAGTGTGTCACGCCCCACTTTTTATTACCCAGAATCCATTACCAAATCCATTAAGTTTATTCAATTTCAGAGATAATATGCGGAAACTCTTTACATCGAGTACAAGAATGAATAATGATTCTCTCATTCGCAACTTAAATTAAATGCAACATGTACATAACTAAATAAAGTGCCTGTAGGCTTACATCTTCCAAGGCAATAGCCCGGTTACACAAAATGGTCTCTCGGACCCATACACATTAGCCCTTGGCTTCGCAAAACTTGTAACAAAATAAAAGTGCTATCTACTATTTGTCAAACATGTCCACGCCCTTAGTTTGGCGGGATCTATAGCGGTCCCGGGTTTACCCCTTGTTGTATAGTGATCCGGACATGTGTCCGTGGATGTTGATAGTTGAGTATTGTCTTGTTTACATCCTTTCTCGCTTTGTATTTGAGTTATAGGATGTGTTGGGCAGGTTTGTTACAGGTTGGTTGAGCTTAGAAACCAAGTCTAGTTGCCCAGGTTTTGGCTGGTCCGCTCGATCGGAGATGTTTACGCTCGAGCGGAGAGGTTGTTGTTGCTTGTACGCTCGAGCGGGGGTTTGGGCGCTCGAGCGGAGAATGCACCCATCCAGTATTTCGTGCACCTGCAAAACTTCTGCAAGTGTGGTTTCTACGCTCGAGCGGTTTTGGTGAGCTCGAGCGGGTTGCGCTCGAGTGGTGATGTTGCGCTCGCGCGGACAGTGTGTTTTGGTGAGAGTTCTGGGAGGGGGAGATCTGCGCTCGAGCGGGCTGGAGTCTACGCTCAAGCAGACGAACTTTGTGTCTGTGTCTTAGCGCTCGAGCGGACAATGTTGCGCTCGAGCGGACCCTGTTTTATGTGTCTTTGCGCTCGAGCGGAGTGTTTTACGCTCGAGCGGACCTGTCGTACAACTGAGTGGGACTGGGCATTTTAAATCACTTTTTGACTTATCTTTTCTCTCCTACTTTACCAAAACGCCATTTTCAGAGCTTCTCACTCAAAAACCATAACTTCTCTCTAAGTGTTGATCTAGCTAGGGTGTGTTGTT
>CM069909.1:76691001-76841445 GCA_036172215.1 Camellia granthamiana
AACAATTACAAAAAAATAAATAAATAAATAAATAAAAAAAATAACAAACTTATTTGGTAAAAAAAAATATACGCAATAAATAATTAAAAAAAGACTTATTCTCTCTCATTTAATAAATATTAATATTACAAATTCAGACTTAATTACTTATAAATTATCATCAATTATTATCTTACAGTTTAAATTTATTCTATATACGCATCTCACACTACACAAATTCAAATTCAGGATAATTCAGGGGAGTTAAGACGGGGTTCATGGACTTATTCTTTAATAAATGGCGGTATGTGTATTGATGGAATAAGTGGAAAGTGAAAAGATGAGAAATTGCTTGCATAAAAATAAAAGTAAAATTAAAAAATGAAAGGATGGATGGGTGAAATAACACTCTGCTGCTACTCTAATTTTTAATTACGTTCTCACTATTTTCTTTGTATTCATTCATTAAAGATCAAATAATGTTATTATGATTTTTTTATCATAATTTAATAATAATAATAAATCTCATTATATAAGAATCGAACAGCAATGTGATTAAGCATCTTGTCTGAAATTTGAATATATAAATCAATTTTTTCATGACAGTTCTTCATATTAACATTTATCAAATGGTTATGAAAATTTTTAGAAAAGAAAAATCAAGATAGAAGAAACATCTACATTAGCCTTTACTTTATTTAAAGGAATAGAGAATTAAAATATTATCAGTTTCTCCAAAAAAAATAAAATAAAATAAAGAAAAAGTAATTACACTTTGCTCCCTTGAAATTTGGTTATTTTCTCGTTTTGGCCCTTGAAATTCTTTTTTCCCACTTTAACGCTTTATGCTCTAATTTTTTTCCTAATTTACTCCAAAAGGTAACTAATACCCAAAATTAGACAGAAAATAACACTAACTCATGTGATGTACACATAATTTATTATATATAACTCACACATTTAACACAAACTCAAATTTAAACATAATATTTTTTATGGTACGGCTGCTAATATAGCATTTTCTGTTTAATTTTGAACAGAAATTAACTTTAAGAATAAATTAGAAAAAAACTTGAAATATAAAGGATCAAAGTGAGGAAAAAAAAAGTTCAAGGCCCAAAGTGAAGAAATGACTAAATTTTAAGCCAGTAAAATGTAATTTACCAAAAAAATTATCAAACAACTTGTAAGGACTTTTTGAATTGTGATCCGCTCAATTATGCTCTCAATGTTTTATTATTTGAAATAATTTTAGTTTCTCATTTGATGAGCTTGTGTGGTTTCATCTAAACCATTCTTTATCTTTTGAGATGGCAATATCGGTCTAATGAATGGAATGGATAGAATTTCAATTCCTTTATATTCTACAGAGGAAACAGAAAATGAAAGACAAAGAAAATATAGACAAATGCCACATGTACATAGTGATTAGTGATAGCTATATGAGTTCACAATATATACACAATTTTATTATTATTTTTTAAAGATATTGTATTTTTTTTTTTTTTTTTTAAAGAGAATGTATATTTATGATTTTTATGCTTTATCCCTTGTTTGGATGAAGTGAGGCAGAATTAGGTTGAGTGACTAGATTAAAACATTTTTAATATGTAGGGAAATAAATTAATATTATTTAGATTTAAAAATTAAAAATTAAAATGACATAAATCTCACACTTTGATAACTAGAAGTGTTATATTTTAATTGAATTTTCACTTTTTTGAATTGACAAAAGCGAAGGATTCTTTGATGCTGTTACCTTGTCTTTAACGGCATTTATTTGACAGATTTAGGTTGGGATCAAATAGAAATATATTTTATATATTGAGATTAAATTAACATAATTTAAACATTTAAAACTAAGCTTATATAAATTTACATATTTTGGGAACTAAAGATTTAATTAACCCATTACTTTTGGTATTAAAACTTGAGTAAATCGAATCTTTAATCAATTAAACAATTTAACTAACTATTATGTTACTTGAAATAAAAAATAAATTTTTTTGTCAACATATCCAAGCGTATTTATTCATAGCTGTGCTCATACAAATGTCATAACTTATTTATTTATTGGTATTTACTTCTCTCTCTAGTTGGAGAGAAGTGCAGTCCGATCTAATTGGGTTGTGAATTCTTTATAGATCTTATTTTGATAATTTGAATTGTTCATTTTATACCTCTTTATATGTGAATCATTTATAAAGAATAAAAATCAAATTGATCTGATAATTAGATGTAACCACATAATTTTTTTTTTAAGAAGAAAAAAGAGTACAACTTTAAATACAACCATTCCTTAACGGTGTTAGGCTAACAATACTGACAATGAAGGAGAGATCTTTATAATTGTTATAAATGAGTGTTACTTCCCCTTTATTATTATTATTATTATTATTTTTTTATTTTTTTATTTTTTTTTTTATTTTTTTTTTTTTTACGATGTCCTCCATCTCCCACAAGTCCTTGTGGAAGATGAAATGACTTTTGTTTTCGTGGAAGATTTTCGGAGCAGAGAGGGTATTATACAGCATGTATTTGCAATTCGTTCATCATTTTGAAATACATATATATATGATCCAGTTAAAGTTTTGAAAAATATTTCAGTAGGCAATGCATATTGTATATAATCCCAATATAGAATTATGTAAATTTTCACAAATTTAGATAAATGACCTTATAAAAATACATAAATTGAATATAAATTCACATAATTTCGTGAAGACTTACATAATTACACTTTGTTCAAGTTTGTTTGGGAGGAGATAGTCTTAGGATTAAACTAATAATTTAACAAAATGCATAGTCTAATGGCATTGTTTGGGAAGTTGGTTTGGCTTTTTGGCTTTTTTAGCCCCGACTAAAAAGTTCGTTTGAGTTGTTTTTTTTTTTACTTTTTTGAGGAAAAAAAGTGAAATAATTATGATTTAAATATGAAAATTTGTCTTATTGACTTTTTGGTCTATTTTAACTTTTTGTAATTAATTTAGCCAAAATTTATCATTAAAACGATGTCATGGTTATATTTTTTTATATTAAATATTATATAAATAAATATTTTATTTTAAAATGATAAATCTCAATACAGTTGCATCATGCTATATGCAAATTCAATGTACAAATTTCGTTTACATATCAAATACTCATTCTAAATTAGTTTTTCTATAAGTCTCAAATAAAATAATTAAAATCGAAGAGATTTTCATTAAGTTCTATCTTTCAAACAGAGTGGTTAAAATCAAACTACAATATATTGATATCATGGTGATTTAAAAAGTATGTGGCTAGGTTTTTCATTATTTGTTTAAGGATTTAGAACTCTCTTATGTGGCTACATATCGGTTCTTACCTACCATAAGTTTGGTGCAATGTTTTAATTACTTAAATGTTTGATTTCATTTTTCTCTTTGATAGCATTTAGTTTTATTTTTTTTTCCCCAATTGTTTTTGGATATATTATCTTTTTATTTTATATGTATATATAAGTAATTATTGAACTTAATCATTACACTTTATTTGGATCATAAATTTGGATAGTATTATAGAAATAAAAAGAAAAAGAAAAAATATTTAATTTATATTTCATTTACATTTTAATCGCATTTTTTTCATTTATTTTTAAAAATTATTGTTCAAATTCATAATACAAACACAATTTTAAAATTATTTTAACAAACATAAAATATTTAACTATTAATTCGACTGTAATAATTTTTTTATTTTTATTTATTTATTTATTTGGGTATAAAAGTCGGACTCCATCAACTTCAATAACCCAATTGAATTATTAATGCTTTGATTGCAAATATATTTTAGATGAAGTTAAAAACCCGAGTACATTGAGAAACTATACAAACTCTAAACAAAAAAACTAAAAAGTTATATAATTCATTTGTAACAAAACAAATAATAATAAATAAATAAAATTTATTCATTAATTTTTTTATACAAATTAAAAACTTTGTAACTATTTAATTTTTTTAATATCTTTTTAACTAAAATAATGTCTTTTTAATACTTTTTAATTAAGGATGTTGAATAGGTTGTAGGATCCAACCATTTTTTTCTTTTATTCTAGTTTCAGTTAGTTGTGGCAGAAATGTTTTAGTTGGTTTGTTTTGTATAGCTATGGTAGGGCGCGGGGTATACCTATTGTATTCTTGTAAGTTTTCTTATTTTATTTTATGACTTATTTATCTAAAACAAAATTCCAAACAAACAGTTATTTTGTCTAAAATACAAATTCTCTTCTCAGGTTCTAAAAATATATTTTGCCTCTCGAAATTTCAAACCGCATAACAAACATCCCATACAATTAAAATATAGGATAAATTACAAATATACCCCTGATGTTTGCTTAAAGTGTAAATTACCCCTTATGATTTGAAAAATTACAAATACTCCCTTGTCAGAATTTTTTATTTAACAGAATTAATTAAAAAAATGAAATTCATAATTACTCTCATATGCAATACTTAAATTACCTAAATTAATAATTGAAACATATTTCTAACATCATTAAAAATTGTTAATTAAATTCATGATTTATTAATAAAAGAGGCAATTTGTTATGAAATTAGAAACCTCATGAGGTAAAATGAAATTTCCAGAACTACAGAAAGTAATTCATATTTTAATCAAATCTCAGGAAATGTATTTATAATTTACCTAAAATATATTAACAATTTTAATTGTTAAATATTTTACTCTCAATAATCATTTCTCTAAAAAAAAATAAATAAATAAAAATAATAAAAAAAAATCAAATTACAATATAACCAATAGCCTCATGCTCCTCTACACCCATTCACTCTCTGACTCTACCAATAGGTCCTAATAATTAGACTTAATTCCCATCAAGTCCTATTGAAAATAAGTCTTGGTAAAATTGTCGCTAAAAATAATTTTTTTGTGACGATTTTTTACATATGTCGCTAAAAATTGACAATTAGAGACATCGCTAAAACTTACAATTAGTGACATTTTTCTGTGACGAATTTTTCAAATTATCACTAAAAGTTGTGAGTTAATGACACCTTTTTTGTGACGATTTTTTTAAACTGTTGCTAAAACTTATAATGAGTGACATTTTTTGTGACAAAATTTTCATATTGCCGCTAAAAATTAACAATTAATGACATTTTTTTAATAGTGTTTAATGAAAATGTCATTAATTATCACAGGACCTATTGAACAATATGTCCACTTACTAGGACCTACACGTAAGTCCCCCTTTTCAATTCTTTCCCCAATTCATTCTCTCTCTCTCTCTCTCTCTCTCTCTCTCTCTCTCTCTCTCTCATCTCTTTTTTCTCTTCCCTTTTGTTTTCCCCTCTTCGTCTTTGTGATGACCCAACATTTTTTTTAAAATAGACAATGCATAATTTAATTGAGCAAATTTTTAAATTTGACTGCTATGTAAATTCTGTGCGAAAACAGTTCTGTTTTGTATTTTTTTTTAAATAGTTTCTTATCTCAAAAAAGTATGAAACTTTTTATATGTTGTTCACATACGAGTCTAGCACGTTGGGTAAAAAGTTCAGAATTTATTAATGAGTATTTATTTTATGAAAATTCGTGGACTAATTGGTGTTCGGTCTAGTGTACAACAGAATTTGATATTGAGTTTTGGGTGTTTAGGCCATGACTTGAGATTAGTTTGTTGGGTCTACTTTGATTTATAATTGGGTGATGTTTAACTTATGGGCGAGACCCATGACTATAGCGATCCCGATTTTGCCCCGGCCTTCATTGTCTCCCGGACTCCAGTTCCATGGTTGAACATTGTATCCATGTCTTGTTTTCCCCCTTTGACTCTTTGTATTTGAGTTTTGGAACTTGTTGGGCGTGTTTGGAACGAGTTGGTTGTTAGTTGGTCTAGATTGTTGTTGCCCAGATTTTGGCTTCTTCGCTCGAGCGAAGCTTCTTGCGCTCGAGCGAGCCTTATGTAATTTGCTTCTTTGCTCGAGCGAGGTTTCTTGTGCTCAAGCGAGAATTGAGAGTCCTCAGGTTTCTTTCCCAGACACAAAATTTCTAGAAAGGTAAAGTGCTTCGCTTGAGCGAGTGTGTGTGTCTGTGAAATTTCTGAAGCTTTGCATTTTACGCTTGAGTGACGCCACTTGTTGTGTCTGGTCGCTTGAGCGACAACTCCTTCGCTCGAGCAAAGGTCGCATATATCAGTTCGTAGCAGGGTGATTTTATATCGCTTTTGATCTTCTTTTTCCCTAAGAACCCTAATCCGACTCTCTCTCTCTCTCTCTAAAACTCCCTCTCTATATAAATACACCTTGATTTAGGGATCTCTCAACCCTTGTCCCTTTATTAAAAAGATAGAGCATTTTGTGGGCTTCCATTTCACCCGAGCAAAATCAAGTTTGGACATCTTTGATGCTTCTTCCATTCTTCCTTTGAGCTTCTACACTTGAGGTTGGGGTGTTCTACTCTTTAATATGAATTTTAACCTAGGTATTGGTCATTTTGTATAAACGGTGGAATTTGGGAGGATTTGTGTGAAACTAGGGTTTGGGTTTGAATTTTGAAAGAGGGGTATTCTACTTTGGGCTCCATACATGTATGTGAGGTCTTGAACATGATGTTACTTGAGTATAATTGGTGAAATTAGGTCTTGGGGTTAATATTTGGAAAAAGGAAAAACTTGCCCTAATTTGTATTAAATAAATTATTTTGTATAAATAATGAAATTGATGTGGGAAATGTGAAATTGGAAGGGTGTATAAATGATTGGTGTAGTTGGATTTGTTAAGTCACTCACCTATGGAAATTTGATAAATTATCTGTTTGACAGATTGTATATCTGTTTAGAAATATCTGTTTTGGGCTATCGGTGGAGGATAGCTATGGGTGTTGTAGAAACTGCATGAGGATTAGGTTTTGAATTATGTCATTGACTATGACGGTTTGATTAAACCATTAAATATGTGATTTGGTTAGTCATTGTATATGACAACGCATTTAAATACATTGTATATGTATCATTGTTTGGCAGGAGATAGAGGATGTACTCCATTGTTTGGGAAGAGATAGGGGATGGACTCCATTGAAAATTAAGTTGGCCAGAGTGTCCAGGGTGAAAGTCCCAAAATCTTATATATATATATATATATATGGCTGTCGATTCCCTCGGATGTGAATTCCGTAAAATGGCAAAAAAATAGAAGTGTTGGATTGATGAATGTATTGAATTGTAAACCATTGAGTTGCAGTCTCATTTTGGTTGATTAGATGACAATAAATTTGGTAAATAGATTAATCCGAAATAGATGAATGGAAATGGATTGAGGTATGGTTATCTATATTGTATGGTCTTGGAAAGAATGTGTTGGTTATGAATATTGCACATTTATCTGATACTTATATCTTAGTTAAATCTCATATACTGTTTTAGCATATCCCTATTGGGCTTTGGCTCACCCTACTTTGGAAATTATTTTCAGGTACAGGTGACACGCCGCCTTCAAGGACGTAGCTTGGGAGGTTTAGGGGCTGAAGGCTCCATTTTGTTATTTTGTTTTGTGTTAAATGTTTATTCAAGCCGAGGGCTTTATATGTATAAAGCTAGGACTCTTTCTTATGTTGTAACCAAGTGATATCTTGGAAAGGTGTAATCACGTAGGGCGTTTATTTTGTTGTAATCAACTAGTGTTGCATGCTATAGTTTCAGAATGAACATTTATGAAAATATAATGCATGTAATGTCTCTTGTAATATAAACTTTGATGAATGAATGTATAACATTTTCTATAATATTTATGAATCTCTTGGGTAGGTTTATCCTTTTTATTTTGAGGGCGTCACAATGACTTAGATTCAATTTAAATTTAGTTTGTTTAATGACTCATGTTTAACTGTTTAGTCCTTTTTAATTTTGTGATTGGTAATAACCACCTTGAGAGTTGTTATTATTTATTATATAGGATTATAATAAATATTTGAAAGTTGAATTTATGGTGTGTACTATATGGTGAAAAATTATATATTTTATAAAGAATGAAAATGTGTATATTTCGTAGTGAGCAAAATATTATATTTTGTTGTGTGTAAAAATGTTATATTTTGTGGTGAGAAAAATTATATCATTTTATAATTTATATTATAAAATTTTGAGGTATTATTACAAAAATTAAATTAATTTTTTTAAAAGAAAACCATTATTGGGAAGACAACCCACGTGGGGTTGTCCCCCACGCCCTTCCCTACCCCTTCTCCTCCTTTTTGCCTTTCTTTTGCTGAAACAGAGAGCTCGGCTCTCTCTCTATATATATATCAGCGTATGTGTGTGTGTGTCTCTCTCTCTCTCCCTCTTTCTTTATTTTCCATTGTTGTTCAATCTTTGAGCTTCAAATGGGAGCCCTTAGAGTGAGATTTTGCTAAAGTGTTGTAAATGAAAGTCGGAGAGCTCGTTGTGATCTTCGCAACGGTGGTCTCGGATCCATGATTGGGCGATGTTTGCATTTTTAGGTTACCTTTTCTTCATATTTGAGGTATGGACTTTCTTCATATTCTTACATTAAAGCTATGTTAGGATTATTTTGAGAAAATATGTTATTATAAGAGGTATTGTATATATATACTCCCTCTGTCCCAAAATAATGATCCCTTTTGGGGAATCCAATTTTTTTTGTAGTACAATTATTGCACTTTAAAAAAGTTGATTTTCCAAAATTACCCTTTTATAGTACATTTTTTGGGAATATCAATGTCATAATTGTACTTTTGATATTATTTATTAATTTAAAAAAATGGCAAAATAGGAAATTTATATTATTTTTGTACTTGATTTTTGAAGAGGGACTAATATTTTGGGACAATAAAAATTGGAATAAGGGACTAATATTTTGAGATGGAGGGAGTATATATTTTTTATTTTTGTTTGGTAATTTTTGGGAGAAAAATTAGGTTGAAGTGTTCAGAATATTGTTATTTTGAAATTAATTTGGAAAAATCATCTTGTGTTGGAAATACTTGTTAAAAATCCGAAAATAAAATAAAATAAGTAGTTGTATGAGTTGTATCTACCTCTTAGTATGGTTAGATAATTTATTTTGGAAAAATAATGTTGGAATATTTATCTCATCTTTCAGTTTTGGAATTTATTTTTGAGAAGAAAAATAAATTGATATTGATGAATTTGATGTGAATTGTTAAGTTGAGATTATAGAGTGATTTTGGGATTTAAGACTCTAAAAGTGTGATATTCACGATGTTTTGTAAATGTTAGTTTATTAATTTTAGAAAAGTTATGAATTTGTGGTTTATAGAGATTTTGGAAAATTGGCTAGCCATGAAATGTAGGCGTATTTTGAGTGATGAGACATGTGAATTTATGCTTGGTGTTATTAATTTGGAAGATGGTGAACTTAATAGATTTAATAATTTGATGAATTAAATTAGTTTGGTTAATATTTAAAATCCTTCGTAATTAAAGGGGTGTTATTGGGTTTAAATTCCTAACTTTTAATATTATAAGATTAAAAGTGATGATGTTGACCAAGAATGAGATTTGGAGAAATAAGCGAGATTAAATTAATGTGATATGGTATTTGGTTCATAGTTATGTTATCATAATAATACCTAAAATTCATATATGAGATATTCAAATTGTTTTGGCGGATTTTGACAATAAAAAAAAAAAAGAATATGATTTTAGCTCCTTTGGAGCAAATGGATGAATTGGATTCAAACAAGAATGAGTTATTAAAATTTTTATTTATTTATTTATTTTTCCTTGGTTTAATTTGATGCGGTTGATGTTGATAATCGGAAAGTGAACACTCACTTTATATTTTATATTTATAGTCAAGAAAAGATTTTGATATGATTGATTAAATGTTAGAATATTCACTTATGCTTGTTGAGAATTATGATTGAACTTGAAGATCTCGAGATTTCACTTACATGAGAAAAATGAGAATTTGATTCTATTTAATGTTTGGAATGGGGATGAGTTTTGAAAATATTGTAATTACATTTCATTGATAAAGTTTGTGAGTTAGAAATCGATGAAAACTTGAACCCACTTTGGTGTCATATGTTATTGCTATTGATGAACCTATTGCTTAGAAGTTTTAGTTTTGATAACTAGTAGGGGATTGCCATGTTGGTATTTAAATGAGGAGATTTTTGGAAAGGTAAGAAAATGTTTGACTTTGGAAGTTTGTTTTATATAAGGAATATTGTTGAATTGTCTTGAAAAGACTAAGTTGGAAGTTGTTGATTTACATGTGGTAAATACATGAACATTGGCATTGTTATATTATCTCTTAGGATTGTATCATGATATTAAATTGATAGGGATATGGAAATTGATCACAATGGAGAATTGTGTGGAGGAAATTGGAAATGGAATCATATGAAGAATTGTACATTTTGCATTATCATTTTATCGAACCACTATTGAAATTGATTTTTAATCTTGCATTGGAAGGTTATGGTTTTAAAAGAGCAATTGTTTTTGTGAAACAAGATCTATTGTTTTGTTTTTGGTAAATACGTTGGTAAGTCCGGATAAGGGTTATAGTTGGTATTGGTTAAGTTGGCCTGAGTATCCATGGTGAATGACCAGAAACCCGTGCGGATAGGTATCGAGCCTTCCGGTTAATACCGATAAAAATGACAATTTGATAGTACTTGTATAGTCTACTTACAGACACCAGCCTAGGGATTACCTGAGTCGTATTTACCACCTTGGAATTTTATTGAAATTGTTGGATTAATATGTTTTTAAATTGGCATTGTGCATAAGATTTTCAAAAGATGAGAAAAATATTTTGAGCATGACATGGCATATGCCTTCATCTCATAAGACTATATAAAATGTATTTGATGCTTTGTTAGATGTCATTATGAATTGTTTAATTATTTGATTTAATTGACAATGAGGTAATTGAATGAATTAAAAAGGATGTCCTGTTGCCATTAAAACATGTTTATTTATTTAAGTTAACTAGTTGTGGTTAATTAAATAAATGGGATTTAAGAGATGATGTAATAGAATCGTATAGTTTTTGACATGGTATGATTTCAAGTATACCGCATATCTCTTAATGTTTTAATATAAGATTGTTTGGTGACCTAGTGGTTGCTCACCTCCTGCCTATACATGTGTACAGGGAATGCTTTTCGGGTTTGAAGATCAAACAATGGATCTTAACATTTCATAAGTGTAATGTAGTGATGGATTGTACTGCTTCATTTGTTTGTTTGGCTGAGTGCTATTTTTTTTGTAAAGAGTAGTGTCCTCTCTTTTATTGTAAGCCTCAGGACATTTCTTTTATTTATATGAAAATGTCATTGTTGTATCACAAGAGGGAATATGTATATTTAATTATTCATCATTTCATCAAAAGATGAATTGACATTTGTAAATGGATTTGATTAATGAATATTGGTAATGTAAACCGGTTAGTAGTGATTGCGGTTAGGTCGTATCTTGTAAGTCGTTGACAAACGTGCTTAGTTGTACCCTGTGTGAAGCACCTCACATTGGTACTAGAGCCATGTTTATTATTGTTTGTATTATAATTATATTTTATTTAAAGTATACATATATATAAGTACTGCACCTATAGAGGATACAATCACTACAATAGCAAATACAGTAGCTTCTACATCAGAAGCAACTGAGTTGGTCGCCTACCTGGATGTTAGGGAAGCTCTAGACAAATGGACTATCCCAAAAGTCAAACCAGATACTATCTATAAGATAGGAACCTTTGACTTTACGAGTAGAAAAATAATCAAAACATTTGAGCATGCTGCTCCTATATAGAATGATGATGAGATTATGTATCTCTTACACATATAAGATTTATACCCATTTTTAAAAAAGTATAAATACCTCCATATAGGACTTGTTCAGATACCATTCATGCCTTTGACCCTCCTTGGGCAAAATACCAGTATTCAATGCACTCTTTGAGATGGTAGATGTCTATATTGGAAAGCATCTCTAATGGGAGCCATAAAAACCAGCCTTTCTCATGGACCAGTATATTTTAACATATATCCAAACCTAAGCATAGAGCTTATTGATCCTAATTTATCAATAGTCTTAGAGCTTAGGATTTTTTCTCATGGATATAAGTATCTTCCAGGATCTCCACCTTTTACAGTTATCTCTCGGATTCATTTAAAGGTTTTAACCACTTTGAATCCTCATATCAAAAAGCAGAGTGAATTAGGACACACAGTTCTTATTGATACTAACCTTTTCAGTAGTCAGGTTGCGTTCCAAGAATGATACCTTGGCAAAATATAACCTTTCCAGACAAGTGGCATATTCCTAATGTTGTTCTAGTCTTTCCTAATGTTGTTCTAGTCAAGCCCATTGTCAGACAATCTATAGATGATGTTATACAGATGCAAGGAGATAATGTATACCTCACCTTTCATAGGCCATTATCTAGAAGCATGTCTAGTACCAGCTTTAGAACTGCTCCATCTTACAGAGTAGATCTACCTGAGTCTTCAAGACAATCAACTTCAGAACCTATAGAATCAGTGTTACAAGGAATGTCTTCCCGACCTCCTAGTGACACTAATCCTGACAACACTACAGACCTTGTAGTACAAGGAGTTCAATTTTCAGAAAACCAGATACCACATGGTGTTTATGAATCCAGAAGGCCTTATAGCCCTACAGCTAGTGATATGAATTTTGAAGTTTAATGGATTTTACACCAGGAAGTGAAAATCGCAAAATCCTAAACCATGATAGATACCAGGAGTTTAGGACATGATATTTTAAGACTCATAATCCTACCCAACTTCTTCAGCTTAAACAACAGTATTATGCTCACTTAGAGCAATATCAGATACTTCAATCTTTGCCATTATGGTTTATGGAAAATGTTAAGCAAACAGAAAATCAGCTTAATGTACTTGAAAACATACAGGGAACTTGGGTAACTACGGATGGCCAAAATATTGTATCTGTTCATCCTCCTCCACAATCATTAGAACTGTCTTAGAGGGAAGCAATACTTGTTAAAGATATAGTACCTCTGATAAAACAGAATAATTATACGAATCTTTATTGCCAAACAATAGGAAAACAATTAACTAGAATAGAAGAGACTGTTGTGCAAATTAAATATAGTTATACAATCCAACCAAAATCTGAATCTTTAATTCCAGTTACTATTAAACCACCACCTGAGGTGACAAAGTTCAAACTTAAGTCGCCTAAACAGAATATAGAATTCATGGATACTCTAGTTAAAAGAATTAAGAATCTTAGTATAGGGGAATCCTCACAAATTAATATGATGTCCAGACAAGAAATTCAGGAAAAAATGGAAGAAGATTTTCAAAATCTTAATCTTTCCCAAATTACAGAAATCGAAAATAATTTCCAAAACACTCCAACTTCCATAAACAAAATACACTATGGAAATACAAGTAAAATAGCCCCTAGTAGGTATTACTATCCCAAACCTACTCCTATGGATATCCTCTATGAAGAGGATTTCCTTCAAACCCATAAAGCCTATCATGGAAAACCATCTATGAATGGAATTTGGATGGTCTTTTTGAATACCAGATATTTGAACTGTTGCATCAAATGATAATGTATTCAACAGTTTGTAAACAGAATGATAACAATGACCATGAAATTGCCCGATTTTTGGTTAATGGTTTTATAGGAATTCTTAAAGGATGGTGTGATAATATCATCACTGAAACCCAACAGAATGAAATTTTAAGTTCATACAAACGTATTGCTGAACCCTTGATAGGAAATGTTCGTACAAAACAAGATGCTGTTTATACTGTTATTAATACCATATTACACCATTTTGTTGGTGCATCCACTGATGGTATTGAAGATAGGAGTAAAGAACTTTTACAGAATCTTAGATGCCCTTCTTTATCCCATTTCAGATGGTATAAAGATGTTTTCATGATAAGGGTTGTGCGTCGTTCTGACACTAGCAGTGAACATTGGAAAGCCAAATTTATGGATGGCCTTCCTACTCTTTTTGCCGAAAGAATTATAAAGAAATTACGAGATCGACATAATAGAATGTCTATTCCCTATACAGAATATACTTATAGTGATCCCGGTTTTTCCCCTTCATGTATGGTATTTTGAATTCGGGTTCCATGGTTGGTTGTTGAGGTGTTTATCTTGTTTCTGTCCTTTAAGTCTTCGTATTCAAGTTTTGGGATGTGTGGGTAGGTTTGGAACAAGTTGGGTGTGTTTTGAAACAAATGGTTGCTATCCAGATTTTGGTGTCTTCGCTCGAGCGAGGTTTTTGTCACTCGAGTGAGCTTTGTGTTTTAGTTCCTTCACTCAAGCCAGGGTTCCTTCGCTTGACCGAGATTTGAGTGGTGTGTCTCTTCAGTCGAGCGATAGGTCTTGCGCTCAAGCGCGCGTCTGCGTCTCTTTTGGATCTGAAGGTTGTCACTCTTGGCTCGAGCGAGCTTTCCTTCGCTCGAGCGAGAGAGGTCTATGTTTTGGGTTTCTTCGCTAGAGTGAGCGATCCTTCGCTCGAGCGTGCTTCTGGTTTGCAGACCTGAAGCTTCGCATTGTTCACTCGAGCGACTCTTATTGTGCTCGAGCGAGGGTCTTTTGTGTCTAGTCACTCGAGCGACCACTCGTTCGCTCAAGCGAGCCTCAAGTTTATCAGTTCACAGCTGCAGGTAAAACATCACTTTTTCATCTCCATTTCTCTCCAAACCCTAGATTCGGCACACTCTCTCTCTAAAACACCCTTTCTCTCCTCAAGAGCACTTGATCTAGAGGGTTTCTACCCTACTCCCTTTGTAAAAAGTGTGGAGCTTTGCGTGGGCTTTGTTTTGATCTGAAAATTTTGGGATTTAGAGCATCTTGAGTTTCCTCCTTCATCTCTTTTGAGTCTCTCCATTTGAGGTAGGGATTTCTTGAGTTATATATATATATGTGTGTGTGTTTTGCTATCTGAATATTGACCTTAAAAGTGTTTGAGATTATTGTGTTGAGTTTGATTTTGCTCCAAATGTAAAGAGAGTTTTGAAAATAGGGGTTTAAATCTCAACCCTTTTGCTAACCCTAGAGAGTTTTCACTTTATTTAACTCAAGGAATATGATTTGGGTGTGTTTCACCATGAAATGGGTAATGTGGGGTTTTTGATGAAAACCCTAAAGATTGGGGATTTTTGGAAAAATGTGGAAATGTTCTTGGAACCTTCCTTTCTTTTGATAAAAAGATGAGTGAGCCTTGACTTCACAATGTGCTTTGCAAATATGGAAAATTCTTGACATATTGAAATGGGTGTTTTGCTATAAAAACTATTGTTGAATAAATGATAATATATAGTTGTGGAATGACAATTGTTGTGCACCATGTATAATGATTGTAGCTATGTATTAATGGCTCATGGGGATCTTGTAAAAGAATAGTGAAGAGAGGAAATGGAAATTGTGAATGTTGACATTAGTATGGAAACATTGAAAATGGAGAAATGTTATGAGATATTATGTATTGCATCATGTTCTCATTTGATTTACCATCATTGTTACACATATTGAAATGAATTGGAAAAAGGTTTACTTTGAAAAAGGTTATGTTGTAATGAGAATTACGGAATGGTGAATGGGTTAAATACGTGGTAAGTCCGGATAGGGGGTGTAGTTGAATTTGATAAGTTGGCCTGAGTGTCCAGGGTGAGAGACCCGAAAGCCGCGCAGATAGGTGTCGAGCCTTCCGGTTAATACCGGTAAAAATGATAGTTTGGGTAGTACTCGTAGAGTCTACTTGCAGACACCAGCCTAGAGATTACCAGTGTCGTATTTACTGCCCCTGTGGATTAATGATTGGAAATTTTGGAAAAAGATGTTGAGATTGCAAATGATTGTTGAAAAGATAGAAACTTTTAAATGTGCATGAAATGAACTTCTTATAAAGATGCATGTCATGACATTAGCACTTGCATTGTTTTAAAGAGTATGCAGAACTGTATATACTTTGTAATAATTCTCTACTGGGCTTTGTACTCACCCCTATGGGATTTGGTGTAGGTAAAAATGTGGTGATCCCGCCGAATTGATGGTGTGGATATTTTGAGAAGAGTACATAGCTCTTTTATTTTGTGTAATTCTTTTGAGCCAAGGGCTAATGTATATGGGTTGCAGAAACCATTTTTGTGTAACCAGGTTTATGCCTTGGAAGATGTAAGCTCTTAAGGGCATTGTATTATTTTGAGAATGGATGCTTTGCATGCTATAGATTCATATGTTTTGTATCGATGAATGTATACTCGCATGTAAAACCTTTGTAAAGACTTACGATTAATTATGTAAAGATGGGCAGATTGTTGTTATTGTTGAGTGGATGTTGATTACTTGTGGGTAGTTCATGTCAAATTATTTCGGGACGTTACAACTTGGTATCAGAGCTACTGGGTTTGAATACTTCGGACTCGTGGAAAGTGGTCGTTATGCCACAATGGGTTCATTTCGCATGATTAGGAAATGTCTTTCTTCTTTGTGATTATGTGATAGCATGCTTATGTGACTATGTGGGTATGGGATTAGACTTTTGGGATGTTGTTTGAGTCTATTAGTTTCCTTGAAGTCTTTTTAGAAGGGTACTGTAGATACCCCATTTTTGACCACCCTTAAGACGTGGGCGCTACTGATCGTTTACTTGGTGGTGAAAGGTGTGCAGGGCAAAGGGTCGATTTCTTCGGCAAGGAGAGAGTCAAATCCCAACTTCACACCCCTTTTTGGACCAAAACTATTTTGGACGGTTTTTAGACCTTAAAGCCCTATCTTTCAAAACATTTTTGAAAATAGGTTCCTACGATGTCCCGACACTCGTATTCTGTCAAATGTTGCGCTTTTCGGTAAACTGAGCGAGGACAAAGTGGAAATGAATGAGGGAGAGGTGAACTCATTGAAAAATCTTTCAAAACACCTTACTTAGGGGTTTGGAGTTGAAGAAAAGAGGATAGGAGAGAAGAAAACAAGTTTGGGAGAAGTACGGCATGAATCCGGGTAGGATCGAAATTGAGCGGCTTCACCAAAACAGGCATAACTTTTTACATAGTTGAAATTTTGATGCAAGGCTGCCACCATTGGAAAGCTTACTTCCGGGACTTCAATTTGGGCACAAGAATGACCTAAAAAGGAGTCCATATAAAGGAGATATGCCCGTTTGAAGTTGGATCTGGAGAGCAAATTTTCTCTGCCAGCCATCGATGATGCAGTGCCGGCCACCAGTGATGTATTGCCAGCCAACAATGTCAAAAATTAGTTTTTTTAGATATTTTACCTCCAGCTGTTAGGCACAAGTCCCCAACTCAGATATTTCGACCAAGCTTTCTTTTGGCTATATAATGAAGCTATATATCTCATATTCAAGGGGGTTAGAACACTAAGAACTTCTTGAGCAAGTTTAGGAGCCTCTCTCTCTACAAACTCCTCTCTCCCTAGAATTTCCAGACCAAAAAAACCCTGTCTCTCTCTCTAGAGCCCCTCTCCATTGCCCTTTTGTGCATAGAAGTGCATAGAAGTAGAGAGTTACACCTTGTTTGCATAGACTTCCTTCATCAAGGTTCCATATCAGTAGGCTGAGGTCCCTTGGAGCTCATTTTTTGACTGTTGAAAGGTCATTTGAACCAGCAAAGAGGTCCTTTTGCTGCTGTGCTACAAGGGTAAGCACATCTCCTCTTTTGTATTTGTTTTGCACACTTACTTCACCACCTTTGCACACTACTTTGGGGTTGTTTTTTGGGTTAGTGTTGAACTACAAAAACCTTTGTTTTTCCTCTATTTTTCAGCCCTAAAAGTCTTGGTTTGTGCCTTTTTTGGCTAGGGGGTTGTCTCCCCATTTGCTCCTTGGCTTGTAAGGCCTTGTGAGCTAACTTTCAAACTTTTCAAACAACTTCTTTTTGGCCTTAGAACCACTAAAATCTAGAAGATTTTCAATGGTAAAAAACCTATTTTGAGGCTCAAAATAGGAGGGGGTGGTCCCCCCCCTCTTCTTGTCTTATTTACTTGTGTTGATGGCCAACTAAATGAGCATGTGTTTTTACTTCTTTGTGGCTTTGTTTAGGCTCATTTTTGTGACTTATCAGACCTACCATAACTCTGTTTTTGGCTGTCTTAGTCACCTCTTACATGCTTATTGCACTTGTAGTGTAAATCCTCTTTGCTTGCTTTTTTTTTGGCCTTACAAAGGAGCATGCCTCTCTACATTTTTTAGGCTTGGTTCAAGCCATTTTTTTGTGACTTCTAGGACCTGCCTTGGCCCTGTCCATGGCTAGTTTGGTCATATTTTGCATGCATCTTGTATGTGTAGTGTAACTCCATTCATAGCTCATCAAAGTAGCATGTGTGCTTAGCTTGTGTTGAGTCCATTTCAGTGGGTTTTTGGTGATGTTTTACCATGCCATGGACCTATTTTGGGTTGGTTTTGTCACTCCATGCTTGCATGATACACTTGTAGTGTAAATCCCCTAAACTAGCTTCATATGCTCCATGCTTTGCCATGTCATTTTAGCTTGTTTGGTTTACATTTCAGCATGTATTTGGTCATCATTTGGCATGTTATGACCCTATCCATAGTTGGTTTGATCATCCTTCGCATGCTTCATATAGGTGTAGAACAAATCTTGTTTACTAGCCCTTTGTGCATGATGTTTTGACTCATCCTACTAGCATATTTTGGCTTTGCTCTAACATGATTTTATGCTTATTTTGGGCTGTTCTAGGACTGTTTTGGGCTGCCATGACCATACCACTCATGCTTTGTATAGCTGTAGTGTAAATGCTTAGGGTAGTCTTGGGTTTTGAGGCCCCTACCATGCCATACATGTGATGTTTGCATGCCTTGCCCTCATTTCACATGTTATTTCAGTCCAGGAAATGTTGTTGTTCACTTGCATTTGACATGACTTGAATGCTTTATATGGCTTGTGCTTTATGCCTCAAGAATGGACTTTTTGTACATGCCACTTAGCCTAAGCCTTTGGCTCATCATTTCAGTGCATTTTGGGTCTTATTATACCATGATGTAACTCTGTTTTATGTTGTCCAAGTCTTGTCACGATTGGTTTCAATAGGTGTAGTGCATTACCTCTTTAAAGCCTTGCATGCTCCATGTTTTTGGCTTTGTGTTCTAGCCTATGTTGGCTAGCTTTGAGCTTGCTTTTGGTCTTGTTTGGACCTACCCTAGGACTGTTTTAGGTCCTCTCAGCCTTTTGGGGCTTGCCTTGTGTGGCCATGGCTTAAGTCCCCTTGCTTACATTGAGCTTTGAGCATTGTAACATGCTATGCTTGCATTGTTGAGTTGATTTGGCATCGCTTTACATGAGATTTTAGAGCTTACCTCATTGTCATACATCCATGTTTGTTGCTCCTTAAGTGTGCTTGAGAGTTGTCCTCATTGTGCCTTAATACTTGAGCCATTTGGCATACATGTTTGCCTTGCCATTCCATGCTTTTCATGCCATCAATTCATCACTTTTGGCCACTGATTTGGGCTTAGTTGAGAGCTACCCACATTAGTTTAAGTCCATCCCTTTGCATGTTGTCGCATGCCTGTCTTGCATATTGTTGTATGCTTGCTCCATCTTTGCATGTTGTCGCATGCTAACCCCATTACATGTTGTTGCATGTTCATGTTGCATTTTGTCATGTTGTCCAAGGTTGTCACCTCACATCATGCCTATGTGCTTGTTGCATGTCATTAGCCTTGTTAGGTTGTTCATATTGCATGTTTGCCATGCTTACGTGTTGCATTGTTTGGATTAAGTGTTAATCCGAGCACGAGGAATGAGGGGCGTTTCATACTCCGAGTGATGGAACGTGTCTCAATTCTCGATCGCCGAAGCTCTTGATGATTCATGATGGAGTTCTAGGCTTTACATGTTGAATTTGTACATTCATTTTCGTATTGATTTGCACAAGTTGAATCTTTGGCCATCATGCATCGGGATGCGTGATTGATGGTCGTGGATCCGACTAGGTCCCTCTTTTGATGTTTTGAGGTGATATGGGGTGGCATAGTGCGTACATACCCTTGGGAGACCCTCCATTTTCTCTATTTTGTGCTTCGTTGCAGTTTGGTGTCACAGCACACCAGTGGCCGGCAGTGCACCACTGATGGCCGGCAGTGTCACATCCTTGGCCGGCAGTGCCCTGTTGTTGGCCGACAGTGCTCCTTTCATGGCCGGCGGGCCACTGGTGAATTCCCCAGCAGTGTTTTGGTAAGTCCCAGCAACAAGCACTGGAAGACACACTGCAAACAGAGCCCCTAAAGAGCAACCGAAAGGTGTTTCGAGGCGAAGAACCGAAGCAAGCATGCATACCTTCCTCTTCTTCAAACAAAGCTGGAATAGCATTCATTTACTGCTTAATTTGTTAATTAATTAAGTTGTGTAATAATTAGTTGTAGCTAGTTATTAATTCGGTTTTGTAATAATTAATTAGCTCGTGAGTTAGTTAATTAGGCGGCTTGTATTATTTATTCGGACCCTCCGAGAGAGGGCCAATTTTGTAATAACTGTGTGTGGGTGTGTGCATGTCTTCCAACCTCCACTTCTTTCCCCCTTTTGCTTACCTGCTTTTGTTGGTTAGTCTTAGGTCATTTTTCAATTAGCATTCTTATGCTTTGCATGCGTGCATCCATTTCATTTGTCTTGCATGCATCGGGCTCAGCGCATCATGCTAACTACATCATATTTCAATTCCAATTTGAATATGTGTATCAATTGTCACATCTCGAATGCCATATTAAAATAGCCGAGCCTATTACTAGTTGCATTCTGTATGCGTTGCATTAGCCATTGCTAACATGAACTAGGATCATGCATTTGATTACTAACTAGTCCCTGTTTTGGCTCGGAGTACTCTGTAAGTAGTTATGCTTTAGCATACTGCGTGATTGCCATGCATACCATGCTTGCCATGAGGCTAACTGCTTATATGATATATCTGCCTGAATGCCTGTGGGTGAAGGTTGGATTCTCTAAAATTGGAAAAATGCATTGACTGTGAGTTTTAAGCCCACTAGATAATGGCAACACCATGTTTTCTAAGCCCACCTGAGGGTGGCAAATCCATATTTTAGCCTACTTGCGAGTAGCAAACCATTTTCAAAACAAACATGAGATGTTTTGTTCCAATTTAGACAATCCAGTCTATACTTGTATGCTGTGCGCATCACATAGTAAATCTAGGCTAATAACCGGAATAAGAACGCATAATGTTTTCAAAATAAGATATCATGGTTAGTAGAGGCCGATCTTTGATCGGGCGAGCGGGGGTGCTCATAGCTGACCTTCCCCAATCGTACCCAAGTTCCCGAGCCGAGGCAACTTTGGTGATGACGGACATGTGGCCTTAGGCAACGAGTTAGGGTTTCCTAAATTCTCCCAAAATAAATATTTAGGTGGCGAATCTGTATCTGGCAAAGCAGTCCATGTTTGGCACTTCTTTCAAAAAAAAATCTATTTTCTCAAAACGATTTGCCAGATTTGGACTCTTTGGTTCAGATTAAGAACCGTGACAATTTGAGTCCGAACTGTAGCATGAAGCCCAAGGGCACGTCTACAGGTACTTGATCACTACTCATTCTACTAAGAATTCTTGGTTTCTCATGGGACAAATTTCATCACTAAAGGATAATTCGTATGTATTTATGTGACTAAGGTGCTTATGTGGGGTGAATTAAATTGTTTGTGCGATATATGCACGTAATTGTTATAGTTTAACGTGTGAGGCAAGTTGCGAGCACGTTTGAAATTATGTGCTAAATTATCTATCTTGTTCTTTAATTAGGATGTCAGGAAGGATTCGAACTCGAGGTGGTAGGGGTGGAAGGCGAGGTCGAGGTCGCCGGGGTGTATTTGAGGTGCCGGTCCAAGAGGTCCCGGTACAAGAAAAGGGTTTAGGCCAAGCTGACATGGCCAAACAAGTGGGGCAAGGAGAGGTGCCGGGGGCAAACCGGCCAAGCCGCAATGGGGGCTTTAGCCTGGGAGATGGCGGGGACATTGAGGGAGTCCACGAACATACTGAGGGCGGAGACCCAAGCGAGGGAGGATGTCGCTAAGACTAGAGCTAGCTTCCTCACGAGAGAGTTTTTAAGGGCCAAGCCGGATGAATTCCATGGCGGCCCCAATCCAAAGAAAGCGGACGAGTGATTGGAACAAACCGTGAAGACCTTTGATATGCTCCCTATAGAGGATGAGGAGTTGAGGGTGACCCTTGCTAGTTATTACCTCAAAGGTGACGCCGGTCAATGGTGGAAGTGTATAAAGGGCCAGATAACACTAACATTGGAGGCATTTGTGACGGCCTTCCAAGACAAGTACTTACCTCCCATGGCTAGGAAGAGGTTGAGGAAGGAATTCAAGGACCTTAAGCAATTGAATATGTCCGTGGCCGAATTCAAAGCGGCCTTTTCTAGCTTGTCCCGGTTTGCACCGGAGTTGGTAGCGACGGAGGAGCGCCGTTGGTTTGAGTTTGAGCCGAGGTTAAGGACAATGATTTTGTTCAAGGTTGCCAGGAACATGATCCGAGAGTATGATCACCTTGTGGAGGCGGCTGCACATGTGGAGATTACAGTAGAGGCTGAGGAGGAGAGACTTCGGAATTCGAGGTCTAAGGGCCAAGGGTCACAGGGGGACTTTAGGCTTAACAAGAAGAGAAGAGCACTTTTTCATCCCAATCCTAGCCACAGCAGTCTAGATCCACTTTCCCCTTACCCAGTGCGGACTCGGCGAAAAGTGCATCGAGTGGATTTTCTTGCTTCAAATGTGGCCAACCGGGTCACAAGGCCTTTGCATGTCCACAGAAGGGCAGAGGACAGCAGATGTTGCCACCACTGCCTAACCGATCTCAGAGTAGGAGTCAGGGGCCTATTTGCTTCCAGTGTGGTCAGTCGGGGCATATGAAGAGAGCATGCCGGCAGTTGGAAGGCGCATCTGGCATATCAGGGTCTAGGCAGACACAGAGCCACCAGCAGGCTCACTCAGCTCAGGCTTCGAGAGTTCATCAGGGAGCCACTTCGGCTCAGTCAGTACAGCAGGCCTACACTCAGAGGGAGGAGCAGGGGGTTAACCAGAGGCCACAGGGGCGCGTGTATGCTGTTACAGCGTCAGAGCAGTTGCCAGGACCTTCGGTAGTGAGAGGTATTTTTATTGTGTATAATTCTCTAGCTAGAGTGTTGATAAATACGGGTACGTCTCATTCATTCATATCTGCTGCATTCGCATCTGCATTGGGGTTAGAAGTGGTACCATTAGCGTCTCCACTCAGAGTTGAGTCGCCAGTTGGAGGTACAGTTGACCTAGACTGGGATGTCGTGGTTGTGAGATAGAGGTTGCTAGACGTAGACTCCCATTTGCTTTTGTGTTGCTAGACATGTCCAGTTTTGATGTCATTCTAGGCATGGATTGGTTGACCTTGTATCGGGCAGTGATTGATTGTTCTCGTCGAAGGGTCACAGTGTGCACCTCGAGTGGAGATCGTTTTTACTTTCTGGGGGATAAGAGTGATCGGGCCTTGTCGCCGGTATTTGATCCTAGTGGTAGAAATGAGCTTAGCGGTCTTCTAGCTACACTCTTGGATAGTGACAGTGACGGGATTTGAGTTGAGTTGCCAAGGGTAGTGCATGAATACCCGGAGGTGTTTCCCGAGGACCTTACTAGTTTGCCACCCCACCGGGAGGTTGAGTTCACTATCGACTTAGTGCCGGGAATGGCACCCATTTCTATGGCGCTATATAGATTTGCACCCACGGAGTTGCATGAGTTGAAGATTCAACTCCAAGAGCTTTTAGACAAGGGCTTCATTCACCCTAGTACATCACCTTGGCGAGCGTCGGCCCTCTTTGCGAAGAAGAAGGATGGGTCGTTACGGTTGTGTATCGATTACCGCAAGTTGAACCGAGTTACTGTTAAGAACAAATACCCTTTGTCCAGAATAGATGACTTGTTTGATCAACTTAAAGGGTCTTGTTGCCTCTCCAAAATAGACTTGAGATCGGGGTACTATCAGTTGAGAGTCCGGGAGGAAGACATCGAGAAAATGGCCTTTCGTATGCATTATGGCCACTACGAGTTCCTAGTAATGCCCTTTGGTTTGACTAACACACCGGCTTCTTTCATGGATATGATAAGTCGAATATTTAGGGAGTACTTGGATCGTTTTGTGGTCGCCTTCGTGGACGACGTCCTAATTTATTCGACCTTCGAGGAGGAACATGAGGCTCATTTGAGGATAGTGCTTGACTTGCTTAGGAAGCATCAGTTGTATGCCAAATTTGAGAAGTGTGAGTTTTGGTTCACCGAGGTGAAGTTTTTGGACCACGTTGTGTCAAGAGAGGGAGTAACAGTAGATTTCTCGAAGATAGATTATGTACAAGATTGGAAGCAACTTAAGAATGTCTTTGAGATTCAGAGTTTCTTGGGATTGGCGGGGTACTATCATTGATTTGTAAGAGATTTCTCTAGATTAGCCGCGCTTTTGACTAGATTGACTAGAAAGGGGGTTAAATTTGTGTGGAGTGAGGCTTGTGAGAAGTCCTTTTAGGAGCTAAAAACTAGATTGACCACGGCACCGGTGTTGATCATTCCAGAGAGAGGTTTGGGGTATACCGTCTTTTGTGATGCATCTCGGGATGGGCTTGGTTGTGTTTTGATGCAAGAGGGAAAGGTGGTAGCGTATGGCTCCCGACAGTTGAAAACTCATGAGAAGAATTATCCTACCCATGACCTAGAGCTAGCCGCAGTAGTGTTTGCCTTGAAGATTTGGAGGCATTATTTATACGGTGAGAAGTTTGAAGTTTTCTTCAACCATAAGAGCCTGAAATATTTGTTCTCCCTGAAAGATTTGAATCTAAGACAACGTAGATGGATGGAGTTTTTGGAAGACTAAGATTTTGAGTTACACTATCATCCGGGGAAGGCCAATATAGTGGCCGATGCCTTAAGCTGAAAAACTGTGAGTAGTTTGGCGAGTGTGGCCATTCGGGAGTGGAGTATGTTGGGTGAAGTCGGTGAGTTTAGGTTGTAATTGGGTGAGTCCGAAGAAAGTGCTACATTGTTTACCTTGAGTGCTCAACCTGTTTTGATCAGTAGAGTTGTAGGGGCATAACAGGGAGACCGCAAAGTGGAGTTAATTCGAAAGAGAATCTCCAATGGGAAGGAGAATAAAGGTTTGAACATTCACTCGGATCACAATGTACGTTACCTAGGTGGTTTGTTTGTGCCGGAATCTTGTAGAGAGGAAGTGCTTCAGGAGTTCCATCACTCACGCCTTGCGGTACATCCGGGAGGCACCAAAATGTATCGAGACCTTAGCCGTCAGTTTTGGTGGAGGGGTATGAAGTGGGATGTCGCATTCTTCGTGTCGAAGTGCCTTACTTGTCAGCAAGTCAAGGCCGAGCACCAGAGACCAGCGGGTTTGCTACAACCTTTACCTATAGCCAAGTGGAAATGAGAGCACGTGACCATGGACTTCGTAGGTGGGCTTCCTAGAACGCAGCGGGGGCAATGATGCCATTTGGGTGATTGTTGATAGACTGACTAAGTCCACACACTTTATTCCTATGCAAACTAGTGACTCAGTTGAGCACTTGGCAGAATTGTATGTTAGGGAGATAGTTCGACTTCATGGGGTTCCAGTAACCGTTGTATCTGATAGGGACCCTCGTTTCACTGCCCCGTTGTGGCAAAGCCTTCAAGAGGCGTTGGGAACCAAGTTGACGTTTAGCACTGCTTATCACCCCCAAACCGATGGGCAATCAGAGCGTACAATACAGATTTTGGAGGATATGCTTAGAGCTTGTGTCCTAGATTTCAAGGGGTCTTGGGAGAGGCACTTACCGTTGATTGAGTTTGCTTATAACAATAGCTATCCGGCTAGTATCGAGATGGCACCGTTTGAGGCCTTGTATGGCCGACCTTGTAGGTCACCCGTTTGTTGGGCCGAGGTAGGAGATGTGCCGTTGTTGGGACCAGAGATTGTTAGGGAGACTACCGAGAAAGTTGCTCGCATTCGGAAGAGATTAGCTACGGCCCAAAGCCGACAGAAGAGTTACGCCGACAAGAGGAGGCGACCCTTATCCTTTGAAGTAGGTGATCATGTGTTCCTTAAAATCTCACCTAGGCGGGGTTTGATGTGGTTTGGCAAAAGTGGGAAATTGTCTCTGAGGTTTATTGGGCCTTTTGAGATACTGGAGAGAATCGGGAAACTGGCATATCGGTTAGCTTTACCGCCACAACTTTCGGGGGTTCACAATGTGTTTCATGTGTCAATGCTTAGGAAGTACGAACCTGACCCTTCTCACGTGTTAGATTGGGTTGATTTAGAGATAGATGAGGATGCCTCCTATGAGGAGAGACCGATGCGGGTCTTAGATAGACGGGACCAAGTTTTGCGAGGCAAGACTATCCCTTTGGTGAAAGTTTTGTGGAAACATCATGGAGCGGAAGAAGCCACTTGGGAACGTGAGTTAGAAGTCCGAGAGAAATATCCGGACTTGTTTATTAATGTTTAACCATGTATTAGAAAATTTGTTTTATTGATGAATTCTAGAAACATTGTATATGTTTGAATTATGGAAATGTTGTAAATGTTGAGATGTGTTTCGGAAACATGAGTTGAACTTAAACATTGCATATGTTACTTGAGTTTCGAAAGTATAAATTGTTGTAAAAATTGAAAATGTTTTGAAAAAGCATGAGTTATATTGCTTATGGTTCCCTTGGAAGGAGATGAAATGACCGGTAATGGGTCAAGATGGTGAACGTTGAATTATAATCTTGTTGAGAATTGAATACAATTAATTTTGAAACTTGTATGTCTAATTTCGGGGACGAAATTCTTTAAAGGGGGGACGTTATAGCGATCCCGGTTTTCCCTCTTCATGTATGGTATTTTGAATTCGGGTTCCATGGTTGGTTGTTGAGGTGTTTATCTTGTTTCTGTCCTTTAAGTCTTCGTATTCGAGTTTTGGGATGTGTAGGCAGGTTTGGAACAGGTTGGGTGTGTTTTGAAACAAATGGTTGCTGTCCAGATTTTGGTGTCTTCGCTCGAGCAAGGTTTTTGTCACTCAAGCGAGCTTTGTGTTTTAGTTCCTTCGCTCAAGCCAGGGTTCCTTTGCTCGAGCGAGATTTGAGAGGTATGTCTCTTCACTCGAGCGATAGGTCTTACGCTCGAGCGTGCGTCTGCATCTCTTTTGGACCTGAAGGTTGTCATTCTTGGCTCGAGCAAGCTTTCCTTCGCTCGAGCGAGAAAGGTCTATGTTTTGGGTTTCTTCGCTCGAGCGAGCGATCCTTTGCTTGAGCGTGCTTCTGGGTTGCAGACCTGAAGCTTCGCATTGTTCACTCGAGCGACTCTTATTGCGCTCGAGCGAGGACCTTTTGTGTCTGGTCACTCGAGCGACCACTCCTTCGCTCAAGCGAGCCTCGAGTTTATCAGTTCACAGCTGCGGGTAAAACATCACTTTTTAATCTCCATTTCTCTCTAAACCCTAGATTCGGCACACTCTCTCTCTAAAACACCCCTTCTCTCTTCAAGAGCACTTGATCTAGAGGGTTTCTACCCTACTTCCTTTGTAAAAAAATGTGGAGCTTTGCGTGGGCTTCGTTTTGATCCGAAAATTTTGGGATTTAGAGCATCTTGAGTTTCCTCCTTCATCTCCTTTGAGTCTCTCCATTTGAGGTAGGAATTTCTTGAGTTATATATATATGCTTTGCTATCTGAATGTTGACCTTAAAAGTGTTTCAGATTATTGTGTTAAGTTTGATTTTGCTCCAAATGTAAAGAGAGTTTTGAAAATAAGGGTTTAAATCTCAACCCTTTTGCTAACCCTAGAGGGTTTCCACTTTATTTAACTCAAGGAATATGATTTGGGTGTGTTTCACCATGAAATGGGTAATGTGGGGTTTTTGATGAAAACCCTAGAGATTGGGGATTTTTGGAAAAATGTGGAAATGTTCTTGGAACCTTCCTTTCTTTTGATAAAAAGATGAGTGAGCCTTGACTTCACAATGTGCTTTGCAAATATGGAAAATTCTTGACATATTGAAATGGGTGTTTTGCTTTAAAAACTATTGTTGAATAAATGATAATATATAGTTGTGAAAGAATAGTGAAGAGGGGAAATGGAAATTGTGAATGTTGACATTAGTGTGGAAACATTGAAAATGAAGAAATGTTATGAGATATTATGTATTGCATCATGTTCTCATTTGATTTACCATCATTGTTACACATATTGAAATGAATTGGAAAAAGGTTTACTTTGAAAAAGATTATGTTGTAATGAGAATTATGGAATTGTGAATGGGATAAATACGTGGTAAGTCCAGATAGGGGGTGTAGTTGAATTTGATAAGTTGGCCTGAGTGTCCAGGGTGAGAGACCCGAAAGCCGCGCGGATAGGTGTCGAGCCTTCCGGTTAATACCGGTAAAAATGACAGTTTGGGTAGTACTCGTAAAGTCTACTTGCAGACACCAGCCTAGGGATTACCAGTGTCGTATTTACCGCCCCTGTGGATTAATGATTGGAAATTTTGGAAAAATATGTTGAGATTGCAAATGATTGTTGGAACGATAGAAACTTTTAAATGTGCATGAAATGAACTTCTTATAAAGATGCATGTCATGACATTAGCACTTGCATTGTTTTAAAGAGTATGCATAACTGTATATACTTTGTAAGAATTCTCTACTGGGCTTCGTACTCACCCCTATAGGATTTGGTGCAGGTAAAGATGTGGTGATCCCGCCGAACTAATGGTGTGGATATTTTGAGAAGAGTACATAGCTCTTTTATTTTGTGTAATTCTTTTGAGCCAAGGGCCAATGTGTATGGGTTGCAGAAACCATTTTTGTGTAACCAGGCTTATGCCTTGGAACATGTAAGCCCTTAAGGGCATTGTATTGTTTTGAGAATGGATGCTTTACATGCTATAGATTCATATGTTTTGTATCGATGAATGTATATTCGCATGTAAAACCTTTGTAAAGACTTACGATTAATTATGTAAAGATGGGCAGATTGTTGTTATTGTTGAGTGGATGTTGATTACTTGTGGGTAGTTCATGTCGAATTATTTCGGGACGTTACAACTTGGTATCAGAGCTACCGGGTTTGAATACTTGGGGCTCGTGGGAAGTGGTCGTTATGCCACAATGGGTTCATTTCGCATGATTAGGAAATGTTCAGTATCCCTCTAAAAACAGGAAACATAAATTTGGAAAATCTTCAAAACATTATTCCAAAAGATTCAGAAAAACAAAACTCCTAAGCAATACCAGTAACCCCAACCTTCTAAACTTAGGAAGCAAACCTCTTACAGAAAGCAAAAAAAATGTTATAAGTGTGGACAAACTGGTCATTATGCCAATTGTTGTAAAACCAAAATACAACAAAAATTAAATGAAATGGCTTTAGATGACCATATTCAGAAATAGATTCTCCAGATGCTTTTTGAAGAAGATTCCAGTCATAGTTCAAGTTCAGATGATGGACTTGCAGAACTTTATTCACCATCTGCCTCTGAAACAAAGTCTGATTCACCTCCAAAAATTTGTTCATGTAAGCAAAATACTATAAATCAAATTTCAAAAGCTAACTATTGGAATGCAATAGTTGAAATGAATGGACTTGATATATGTGGACCTAGTATCAATGTTCTTACAGACACTAAACAGCAGATGTTAAACATCGCTGATCAAATCTCTGATCCAGAAATGAAGTTAAAATTCCTCGAAATGTGTTATCAACAACATAAGAAGGAAGTCATTGGTCTTCCCCCTAAACATTACAGTATGAAAGAAGTTTATAATCGATTACAACATACTTCTGATGAAAAACGCATCACAATCCAGGATCTTAAGATGGAAGTTAATGCTTTAAAAGTACAAATAAAACATCTTCAAATAGCAAACTTAGCAATTACTGCTGATATTAAGAATACTCAGTTAAACCAACAGCAAAGCCTAACCAAAGATAAAGGTTTGGCAAAAGACGAATCCAATACTAAATCAGAACCTGAATATTTGTTGTTCATGAATCAGGTTACTTTCCAGAAATGGTATATCAGAATAACTTTTATTATAAAACCAGATTTTATAATAAAGGATGTTGTTGCCCTTGCCAATAGTGGTGCTGATATGAATTGTATCCAAGAAGGATTAATTCCTACAAAATATTTCCAGAAAACAACTTAGTCACTAACTAGTGTTAGTGGTAATTCTATGTATATTAGATACAAACTTCCAGAAGTTCTTATCTGCAACCAAGGTATTTGTCTCCCTACCTCATTTGTCCTTATCAGAAACATGTCTCAATCTATTATTTTAGGGACACTATTCCTGTGTTTATTCATGCCAATTACCAAAATTGATTCCATTGGCATTCATACAACCATAAGTAATCAACCGATTATTTTTGAGTTTATTACAAAACCTTATACCAAGGAATTGGATCAAATTTGAGATCTAGTCAATTTCAAGGAAAAACAAATTAATTTCCTTCAACAGAAATTCATTTTCTTACTTCAGAACAAAGGTTACAACAACCTTCTTTATAGAATAAAATTAAAATGATTGAAAAGGAATTCCATACAAAAATTTGCAGTTATGTTCCTAATGCTTTTTGGGAAAGAAAGAAACATATAGTTTCTCTTCCTTACAAACCTGGTTTTGATGAGCGCGAAATTCCCACATGATCGCGACCCAGCCAAATGAAGAAGAATATTTAGAACTGTGTAAAATAGAAATCAATACTCTCTTACAGAAAAAAAACTCATTCGGCTAAGTTATTCCCCTTGGAGTTGTACAGCCTTTTATGTTAACAAAAATGCAGAAATTGAAAGAGGTGTGCCAAGATTGGTTATCAATTATAAACCTCTTAATGATGCCTTAAAATGGATTAGGTATCCTTTCCCGAATAAAAAAGATCTATTAGATCGATTACAGAATTCAATCATTTTTTCTAAATTTGATTTAAAATCAGGATATTGGCAGATTCAAATTGCTGAGCAAGACAGGTATAAAACTGCTTTTACAGCACTCTTTGGACATTTTGAATGGAATGTCATGCCGTTTGGTTTGAAAAAATGCTCCATCTGAATTCTAGCATATCATCAATGGCATATTCACTCCTTATATAGAATTTGTTATTTGTTATATTGATGATGTTCTCATTTTTTCATCATCCATTGACCAACATATTAAACATCTTAATATTTTTAAGCATGTTATTATCAGAAATGGTTTGGTGATTTCTGCACCAAAAATGAAACTTTTTTCAAACTACAATTAGATTTTTAGGCCATAATATTCATAATGGCACTATAATTCCTATTGACAGAAGCATTGAATTTGCATCTAAATTTCCAAATGAAATTAAGAAAAAAACTCCATTACAGAGATTTCTTGGTAGTCTTAATTATATTAGTGACTACTATCACCAATTAGCACAGGATGCTGCAATCCTTTATACTCGTCTAAGAAAAAATCCTCCACCTTGGACTCCAGAACACACTAAAGCCGTTCAGAAAATCAAACTTAAAGCTAAGACTCTTCCATGTCATGCTTTACCTAATCCTGAATGGAAAAAGATTGTTGAATCTGATGACTCTAACCAAGGGTATGGAGGTATCCTGAAACAATTTAACCCCAACAGCAAAAAAGAAGAACTTTTACGGTTTACTTCAGGCAGTTAGAAACAGGCAACCTTAAACTATCCAACAATTAAATAGGAATGTTTAGCGATTGTCAAATGTGTTTCTAAATTTCAGGATGATTTATTAAATCAACATTTTTTAATTCATGTTGATTGTTCTACAGCAAAACAAATTTTTAAAAAGGATGTCCAGAATCTTGCTCAAAAACAAATATTTGCTTCATGGCAAAGTTTACTTTCAGCATTTGATTTTGATACTGAATATATCAAAAGTGAACAGAATTCTTTACTGGATTTTCTAACTCGTGAATATTTGTAGGGTCCACATGTCTAGTAGAGGCCGAGGCCCAGGCTGTAGGGGCCGTGAAAGGGGATCTAACCCTTACCATGTACAGAATCCATATCATACAGAATTTCCAGGGCTCCAGGCTACCCTTAATAGTAAAAAAGGAGAATCTAGCCAAACGGCTAAAGATGTCCTCCTTACTCTTCCAAAACCATATTTACAGAATACAGTAATTGAGGAAACAGTCATCTACATTAATACAGAAGATGAACAATAAATGTCCAATCCATGGGAGATCAAACGGCGGTATCTTACCACTCAACAATTTTCGCCTTATTTTGATCAATACAGATACATCTACGAACAGATACTTGTTGAGACTGCTTCGATTGAGTTCAAACATACTTTGGACGATCCCAATTGAGCTGCTAGTCCCATCAATTTTAGCAAAGCTACTATCCAAAAAATCATGCCTATGGCTGCTTAGGATATGCATCCCCATGTTACCAGAACTTTGGATATTCGCAATAAGGAATCCCGTTACAATTATTGGGATTATATTGATGCATTTACTTTTACATTCTATTACCAGAATCCCCCCAAGAGTCATTCTTGGTTTCTTCGTATTATTCCTGACGTCCTCAAAAATGATCTACCTAACTGGTTTCTCATTTGGTGGGATAAGTTCAGGCTCCAGTTAGAAATCTTTCCATAACCAATTCGCCAGGCTTTTAATGAATGGCAAATTGCCTATAGTCGTCTTCCAGTATACAAAGACATTTCTATGTCTAAATCAGTAGTTTCTTTTGTTATTCGCTTTGGAATTCCATGGATATGGAAATGAGATTTCCAATGTGACTATTAGAATAAAGTCCCACGCCTCAAAAGAGTTTTCTTTGTGAAATGGTGGACAAAGAGGCTTGATACCCCTAAACAACAACAGGAAATTTTACAGAAAATTCATGCTCATACTAAAGCATGCTGGGAGGCTGTTCCCAAATTACTCCCAGCAACTCCAGTCATCAAGAATCCTTTTGTTCAAATCCAATCTGAATTAAGGCAAAGGCATCCAGAACTGTCAGAACAAGAATTAATAATTAAAAGTATGGATTATATGAAAGAGCAGTCCCTTCAATCTCTCTCTAGTGATGATACCAGCATGTAGTCTGTTTCTAGTAGTCAAGGGCTTGATCTTGAGGAAAATCCAGACCAGGACGAAAATGAGTTTACAGTTCTTGTTGGGGAATCTCAAGACCCTGCCGATAATGAGCCAAACTTTGGTGGTTTTTGGGACTCTTTGACTAGTCTCCAAAAAAAAAAAAAAAAAAAAAAAAAAAAATGAAAAAGAAAAAGAAAAAGACAATAAAGGAAAAGGAAAGGATGAATGACCCTTGTCCTCCACCAGCACTACTTTTCAGAAACGTCGGCACAAAATGACAAATTTAGATTAATTTCTTTAGCCAAAAGAAGATGTTATGTCGGTCATTCAGCATAAATCATATAGCTGTCCACACAGCTGTCCACTACGGGACAATGAAGATAAGGTGTTGAGTCATTATCAGATCAACTGAGGATAAGGACGATCGACTCCACCCACCAAGGACACGCCACCTGTCCTCACCCTTATCTTATCTTATCTTTTATTTGCCTATATAAGGTATAGCCTCACCTTTGTTGAGGATAAATTTTTTTTTTCAAAAAAGTTTTAGGTCTTGCTCTCTCTGTTATCAGTGTGCTCTCTCTATAAGCCTTCTCCGTTACTTAATAAAAGTCTGCAGTTTGATTGTAAGTATTTCTTTTAATGCTTCAATGTATGTCTGTAGATACTCTGGTTGAATTAAATGCTTTATTAGAATATTATAAATAGCGTCATAATTATTGGCTTACTATTGATAATCATCATTTACAGACTGTAAGAGCAATACGTTTACAGAATTTTAGTATTTTGATACAATGAACAGAACAGCAGATTTAAAAGCAGATCTGTTTGTTGGCAGTGGCTGTCAGGCCACCGCCCTCTTTACAGTAAAATTATGAGACCATATATGGCATAATTTACATTTAATATAATAATAATATGAATAGTAATATTCTTGGGTTTGTGCTAATTGAGGGTAGAACAGTGTTAGGTTGGGTGGGATGTCACCCAAGTCGTGTAGAGATAGACCGGTTAGCAGTGATTGCGGTTAGGTCGTATCTTGTAAGTCGTTGTACTTGAAAACATACAGAGAACTTGGGTAACTACGGATGGCCAAAATATTGTATATGTTCATCCTCCTCCACAATCATTAGAACTGTCCTAGAGGGAAGCAATACTTGTTAAAGATATAGTACCTCTGATAAAACAGAACAATTAGACGAATCTTTATTGCCAAATAGTATGAAAACAATTAACTAGAATAAAAGAGACTGTTGTGCAAATTAAAGATAGCTATACAATCCAGCCAAAATATGAATCTTTAATTCCAGTTACTATTAAACCAGCACTTGAGGTGACAAAGTTCAAACTTAAGTCACCTAAACAGAATACAGAATTCATGGATACCCTAGTTAACAGAATTAAGAATCTTAGTATAGGGGAATCCTCACAAATTAATATGATGTCCAAACAAGCAATTCAAGAAAAGCTAAGCACGTTTGTCAACGACTTACATTTTGATCAAGGTACAGCTAAGCACGTCTGTCAACGACTTACAAGATACGACCTAACCGCAATCACTGCTAACCGGTCTATCTCTATGCGACTTGGGTGATGTCCCACTCAACCTAACACTGTTCTACCCTCAATTAGCAAAAACCCAGGAATATTACTATTCATATTATTATTATATTAAATTCAAATTATGCCATATATGGTCTCATAATTTTACTGTAAAGAGGGTGGTGGCCGGACGGCCGCTGCCAACAAACAGATCTGCTCCTGAATCTACTGTTCTATTCGTTGTATCAAAATACTAAAATTCTGTAAATGTATTGCTTTTACAGTCTGTAAATGGCAATTATCAACAGTAAGCCAATAATTATGACGCTGTTTATAATATTCTAATAAAGCATTTAATTCAACAAGAGTATCTACAGGCATACATTAAAGCATTAAAAGAAATACTTACAATCAAACTGCAGACTTTTATTAAGTAACAAAGAAGGCTTACAAAGAGAGCACACTGATAACAGAGAGAGCAAAACCTAAAACCTTTTTGAAAAAAAAAAAAAACTTATCCTCAACAAGGGTGAGGCTATCCCTTATATAGGCAAATAAAAGATAAGATAAGATAAGATAAGGGTGCGGACAGGTGGCGTGTCCTTGGTGGGTGGAGTCGATCGTCCTTATCCTCAGCTGATCTGATGATGACTCAGCACCTTATCTTCATTGTCCCGTAGTGGACAGCTATGTGGACAGCTGTATGATTTATGTTGAATGGCCGACAGAGCATCTTCTTTTGGCTAAAGAAATTAATCTGAATTTGTCGTTTTGTGCCGACGCTTCTGAAAAGTAGTGCTGGTGGAGGACAAGGGTCATTCAGCCATTCCTTTTCCTTTCTTGTCTTTTTCTTTTTCAATTTTTTTCTGAAATGAGACTAGTCAAAGAGTCCCAAAAATCACCAAAGTTTGGCTCGTTGTCGGCAGGGTCTTGAGATTCCCTAACAAGAATTGTAAACTCATTTTAGTCCTGGTTTGGATCTTCCTCAAGATCAAGCCCTTGACTACTGGAAACAGACTTTATGCTGATATCATCACTGGAAAGAGATTGAAGGAACTGCTCTTTCATATAATCCATACTTTTAATTATTAATTCCTATTCTGACAGTTCTGGATGTCTTTGCCTTAATTTAGATTGGATTTGAACAAAAGGATTCTTTATGACTGAAGTTGCTGGGAGTAATTTGGGAACAGCCTCCCAGCATGCTTTAGTATGTGCATGAATTTTCTGTAAAATTTCCTGTCGTTATTTAGGGGTATCAAGCCTCTCTGTCCACCATTTCACAAAGAAAACTCTTTTGAGGCGTGGGACTTTATTTTGATAGTCACATTGGAAATCCCATTTCCATATCCATGGAATTTCAAAGCGAAAAACAAAATGAACTACTGATTTAGACATAGAAATGTCTTTGTATACTGGAAGACGACTATAGGCAATTTGCTATTCATTAAAAGCCTGGGGAATTGGTTATGGAAAGATTTCTAACTGGAGCCCGAACTTATCCCACCAAACGAGAAACCAGTTAGGTAGATCGTTTTTGAGGACGTCGGGAATAATACGAAGAAACCGAGAATGATTCCTGAGGGGATTCTGGTAATAGAATGCAAAAGTAAATGTATCAATATAATCCCAGTAACTGTAACGGGATTCCTTATTGCAAATATCCAAAGTTCTGGTAACATGGGGATGCATACCCCAAGCAGCCATAGGCATGATTTTCTGGATAGTAGCTTTGCTGAAATTGATGGGACTAGCAGTTCAACTGGGATCATCCAAAGTATGTTTGAACTCAATTGAAGCAGTCTCAACAAGTATCTATTCGTAGATGTATCTGTATTGAACAAAATGAGGCGGAAATTGTTGAGTGGTAAGATACCACCGTTTGATCTCCCATGGATCGGACATCCATTGTTCATCTTCTGTATTAATGTAGAGGACTGTTTCCTTAATTACGGTATTTTGTAAATATGGTTCTACAGGACTAAGGAGGATATCTTTAGCCGTTTGGTGGGTTGAGCGGGTGACATCCCACTCGACCTGAATTGGGTGACATCCCACTCAACCTAGAACAGTGCATAATTTAATTGAGCAAATTTTCGAATTTGACTGTTGTGTAAATTTGTACGAAAATAGTTCTGTTTTGTATTTTTTTAAAATAGTTTTCGATCTCAAAAAATTAAGAAATTTTTTATGTTGTTCACATACGAGTCTAGCACGTTGGGTAAAAATTTTAGAATTTATTGATGAGTATTTATTTTATGAAAATTCGCGAACTGATTGGTATTCTGTCTAGTATACAACATAATTTGATATTGAGTTTTGGGTGTTTAGGCCATGACTTGAGATTAGTTTGTTGGGTCTACTTTGATTTATAATTGGGTGATGTTTAACTTATGGGCAAGACCCATGACTTAGATTCAATTTAAATTGAGTTTGTTTAATGACTTATGTTTAACTGTTTGGTCCTTTTTAATTTTGTGATTAGTAATAACCACCATGGGAGCTGTTATTATTTATTATATAGGATTATAATAAATATTTGAAAGTTGAATTTATGGTGTATACCATACGGTGAAAAATTATATATTTTATAAAATATGAAAATGTGTATATTTCATAGTGAGCAAAATATTATATTTTGTGGTGTGCAAAAATGTTATATTTTGTGGTGAGAAAAATTATATCATTTTATAATTTATATTATAAAATTTTGAGGTATTATTACAAAAATTAAATTAATTTTTTGAAAAGAAAACCATTCTTGGGAAGACAACCCACGTGGGGTTGTCCCACACGCCCTTCTCTTCCCTTCCCTTTCTCTCTCTCCTTCGTAATTAAAGGGGTGTTATTGGGTTTAAATTCCTAACTTTTAATATTATGAGATTAAAAGTGATGATATTGACCAAGAATGAGATTTGGAAAAACAAGCGCGATTCAGTTGATGTGATATGATATTTGGTCTATAGTTTTACAAGTTGAGTTATGTTATCATAATAATATCTAAAATTCATATATGAGATATTCGAATTGTTTTGGCAGATTTTGACAATAAAAGAAAAGAATATGATTTTAGCTCATTTGGAGCAAATAGATGAATTGGATTAAAACAAGAATGAGTTATCAAAACTTTTATTTATTTATTTATTTTTCCTTAGTTTAATTTGATGCGGTTGATGTCGAAAATCAGAAAGTGAACACACAAGTTATATTTTATATTTATAGTCAAGAGAAGATTTTGATATGATTGATTAAATATTAGAATATTCATTTATGTTTGTCGAAAATTATGATTGTACTTGAAGATCTCGAGATTTCACTTGCATGAGAAAAATGAGAATTTGATTCTATTAAATGTTTGGAATGGGGATGAGTTTTGAAAATATTGTAATTATATTTTATAACGCCCTCAAAATAATACATAAATCATACATTCTTAACATCCATAATTTAAGAGAAATAAGGTATTTTTCCATTCATCAGAGTATTCTTACAAATGTATTACATGTTAACAACAAAAGCAATTGCCCTACGGGCTTACAGCTTTCCAAGTCAACACTTGGTTACAAGAAGGAGAGTGCTAACTCTATACAAAAATAAGCCCTTGGTTTGATATACATGCAATACAAAAATGTAATCACAAAAGATGCCCCAGACACTAAGCCTCCCAAGCTATGTCCTTGGAGGTGGCATGCTACCTGTAACTGAAAATGATGTCCCATATAGGGTGAGCCAACGCCCAGTAAAGGTATGCTAAACATAATATGAGCAATGACTAAAACATTAGCATTTGATAAATATTTAACTCACATAAATCAATTCATAGCCCATTTCAATTACATGACAAATATGTCCATGTTTCGTTTCATTTTCCATTTCTTATCAAATTCTCAATTTATAACTATGGCTCAGAACCTGGCCAAACAATTCAAATGAGATAACACTCATATCAACAATACTTCCATACTTCACAATAGATACACATATTTGTTGTATCAATATCACGTTACCACACTTCCATACTTCACAATAGATACACATATTAGCTGCATCAATACTTCAAATGATGCACATACTTCCCGTATCAATGGAGTCTATCCCCTATCTCCTCCCAAACAATATCCGGTTTAGGAGTTCATCCCCTATCTTCCCCTAAACCGTGGAGTACATCCCATATCTCCTCCCAAACAACACAATGTATAGAAACAATTATCATATACATGTTCAATCAATACATATATTTAATGTATTATTTCAACCGTCATATTCGATGACATATTCAATTGATTAGTTTTAATTTGCCTAATCATCATGCATTGTCTACAACAATTACAACTACCCTCCACCGGTAGCTCAAAGCGATTATTTCTAAACAGATAAGAATTGCATCAACAGATAATTTATCAATATTTTCAAAAGTGAGCGATTATTAAATCCAACTCCACTATTCCATCTCTTAATGAGCCAATTTCATTATATTCAACTCAATTTCATATATTCATAATTTTCCCGAATTAATTATACCAATTAATTTATACAACAAATTAGGGCTTTCTCCCTCATTTCTCAATATTGACCCAAGCGTCCAAATATCAACAACCAACAACAATACCATCATTTTAAGACCCAAAATACATATTTAAGAGTCAAAATAACAAAACCCCCTTTATACATTTTGAAACCCTAAGTCCCAAAATTTCTCAACTACAACATTACATCAAAATGACCAATAGTTTACGTCAAAGACCATAGAAATGAGTAGTTATCCCTACCTTAAGAGATGAGACCAAATTGAGGAGATGAAGAATTTCGGAGGTGCTCCAAATCCCAAGATTTTCGGATCAAAATGTAGAGCAAGACAAACCCCACACTTTTTGTAAAGGCCCAAGGGTAAGAGATCACTCTAACTAGATCAATCCCTAGAGAGAGGAGCTCTCCAATGGAGTTTTGGAAAAGTAGGAGAGAGAAAGGGAATCAAAAAGTGATTCAAAAAGGTGAAGTCCCGAAGTGATATACAAACAGGTCTGCTCGAGCGGAGAATAGGATGCTCAAGTGTCAAGCACAAAAACTGGACCCGCTCGAGCGCAAGAATACTCGCTCGAGCGCTAACACACAAAGACAAAATAAACCCGCTCGAGTGCAAAGGGGAACCCGCTCGAGTGTAGATTACCAACGTTCAGTACTTTTACAAACATTGAACACCCGCTCGAGCGCCAAGAGGCCCGCTCGAGCGCGACCCGCTCGAGCGTAAGGAAATCCGCTCAAGCGTGAAAAGCACACCTGCAGAAGTTTTGCAGAGGCACGAAATGCTAAGAGTGTGTAAACCCCGCTCGAGCGCAAGAAGACTTGCTCAAGCGGATCACCTGAAAATTGGGCAACAACAAATGGCATTCTAGGCTTAACCAACCTGTAAAAACCCTGCCCAATACATCCTAAAACTCAAGTATACAGAATTAAAGGATGACAACAAGATATACAACCACCAACTCCACGGAACCTAAGTTCGGAATACAATAATCAAAGAAGGGAAATCGGGATCGCTATAACCTCCCCTCCCTTAAACAATTTCGTCCCCAAAATTAAGTATAAGTTTTTCAAAAACATGATTTCTCAATTACCAACATTATTACAATGCAAAATTCAACAACTTGACCCATTACCGGTCATTCCATCTCTATTCAAGAGGCAAACTTCCATATAACCTCCAATATGTATTATCAACATTCATCTCAAAACATATTCAATGCCAACAATACATTTGCATTTCTAAAATATCATCAACATATACAATGTTAAAATTAACTTCCATTTTGAGGCAAGTTTCAAAATATACTTCCATAAACCAAAACATATACCATGTTTTACAACTTAAAACATATTTAATGCTCTTAAAGTCCATCAATATTACAAAATTCTCATCATATGGTTAAACAATTACAAATAAGTCCGGATACTTTTCACGGACATCCAACTCATGTTCCCAGGTGGCTTCTTCCACTCCGTGATGTTTCCACAAAACTTTCACTAAGGGAATGGTCTTGCCTCGCAAGACTTGATCCCGCCTATCCAAGACCCGAACCGGTCTCTCCTCATACGAGATATCCTCGTCAACCTCCAAGTCGGTCCAATCCAACACATGGGACGGATCCGGCTCGTACTTCCGAAGCATACTAACATGAAACACGTCATGTACTTCGGACAACTGCAGTCGGTAAAGCTAAGCGGTATGCAACTTCCCCAATCCTCTCAAGGATCTCAAAGGGACCAATAAATCGATGGGACAACTTCCCACTCTTCCCAAACCTCATTAAACCCCGCCTTGGTGATATTTTCAGAAAAATACGATCACCCGTCTCAAATGCCAAAGGCCTCCTCCTACGGTCGGCATAACTCTTCTAGCGACTCTGGGCTGTAACAAACCTCCTACGGATAAGCTCAACTTTCTCCGTCGTTTCCCTCACCAATTCCGGGCCCAACAAGGGTGCATCACCCACCTCGGCCCAACAAACCAAAGACCTACAAGGTTGGCCATACAAGGCCTCAAACGGTGCCTTACCGATACTCAACTGAAAACTGTTGTTGTAGGCAAACTCCACCAAGGGCAAGTACCTCTCCCACATCCCACTAAAGTCAAGAACACAACCTCGAAGCATATCCTCAAGGATCTGAATAGTACGCTCGGACTGCCCATCAAGTCTGAGGATGATAAGCCGTGCTAAAGGTCAACTTAGTGCCCAAGGCACTCTGCAAACTCTGCCACAACCTAGCAGTAAAACGAGGATCTCTATCTGAGACGATCGTCACTGGGACCCCGTGCAACCTCACTATGTCCCGAATATACAAATCGGTAAGATGATCTACTGAATCTCTCACGCGCATAGGGATAAAGTGCGCCGACTTAGTCAACCGGTCTACAACCACCCAAATAGCATCACTACCCCGCTGAGTCCTCGGAAGACCTACAACGAAGTCCATAGTGACATGCTCCCACTTCCACTTGGCAATAGGCAAGATTGTAACAAACCCGCTGGCCACTGATGCTCGACCTTCACTTGCTGACAAGTAAGGCACGAAAACTGCTACATCCTTCTTCATCCCCCACCACCAAAACTGGTGACCCAAATCCCGATACATTTTGGTGCCTCCCGGATGCACCGCAAGGCGTAAATGGTGAAACTCTCGGAGTACCTCCTCTCGGCGAGACTCCGGCACAAACAATCGGTCTCGGTATCTCACACTCAGGTCGGGATACACCGTCAAACCCTTCTTAATCTTCCCGTTGGAAATCTTCTCTCGGAGGGATTCTACCTCAAGGTCACCTCTCTGAGCCTCTAACACTCGAGTCACAAGTGTAGGCTGTGCAACAACAAAAGACAAGGCCGCAGCCTCAACAGATTCACCCAGAAACAAATCGAACTCGCCAAGTGCACCCAACATCTCCCACTCCTGGATGGCTATACAAGCTACATCACTGATGGATTTCCTACTAAGGGCATCGGCCACAACATTGGCCTTTCCCGGGTGATAGTGCAACTCAAAATCGTAGTCCTCAATGAACTCCATCCACCTTCTCTGCCTCAAATTCAAGTCTCTCTGTGTAAACAAGTACTTCAAACTCTTATGATCCGAGAACACCTCGAATCTCTCACCATAAAGGTAGTGCCTCCAAATCTTTAAGGCAAAGATCACAGCTGCTAACTCTAGGTCATGTGTGGGGTAATTCTTCTCGTGAATTTTCAACTGACGTGAGCCATAGGCAACCATTTTCCCCTCTTGCACCAACACACAACTCAAACCCTCTCGTGAAGCATCACAATAAACCGCATAACCCAAACCTCTTTCCGAAATAGTCAAAACCGGGGCGGTGGTCAATCTAACTTTCAATTCTTGGAACGACTTTTCACAAGTCTCACTCCATACAAATTTGACCCATTTCCGCGTCAACCTAGTCAACGGAGAAGCTAGCTCGGAGAAGTCTTTCACAAACCAGCGGTAATACCCAGCTAATCCCAGAAAACTGCGGATCTCGAAAAACTCTTAGGTTGTGCCCAATCTTGCACTACCTCTGTCTTGGATGTATCAACAGACACCCCTTCCCCGGAAACCACATGGCCTAAGAATTTGACCTCTCCTAGCCAGAACTCACACTTCCCAAACTTGGCATACAGCCTATGGGCTCTAAGCAATTCAAGCACCACTCTCAAGTGTTCCTCGTGCTCCTCCTCCGAAGGCGAATAAATCAGAATGTCGTCCACAAAAACGACCACAAAATGATCTAAGAATTCCCAGAAGATCTGGTTCATCAAATCCATAAAGACTACCAGTGCATTGGTGAGCCCAAATGGCATCACCAGAAACTCATAGTGGCCATACCGCGTACGGAATGCCGTCTTCGGAATATCCTCCTCCCTGACCCTCAACTGGTGGTAACCCGATCTCAAGTCTATCTTAGAGAAACAACGAGACCCCTTCAACTGGTCAAACAGATCATCTATATGGGGCATAGGGTACTTGTTCTTAACCATAGCCCGATTCAATTTTCGGTAGTCAATACAAAGTCTCAAGGCACCATCTTTCTTTTTAGCAAAGAGGGCCGGTACTCCCCACGATGAAACACTAGGGCGAATAAAGCCCTTATCTAGCAAATCCTGGAGCTGAATCTTCAACTCACTCAACTCGGCTGGGGCAAAACAATAAGGTGTCATAGAAATCAGTGTCGTCCCGGGCACTAAATCGATAGAGAACTCAATCTCTCGATGAGGTGGCAAACTAACGAGATTCTTAGGAAAGATGTCCGAGTACTCACAAACCACCCTCGGCAATACAATCTGGGTCTCATCACACTCACCACTCATAAAGCTAGCGAAAAGACTACTAAGCTCACTCCACCCTCGCGGATCATATACCGGTGGCAACACACTACCAACCCGATCCCCCAAGAAATGGAAACAATCCCCGCTCAAGGTACATACTGTGACCCTCTAGCGATAACAATCGATAACAGCCCGGTATGACGATAGCCAGTCCATACCCAAAATAACATCAAAACCCGACATGGGCATAACTAGAAAAGGAAACAGAAGCCGACGATCGGCGACCTCTATATCACAACCTCTACATCCTTATTTCAAAATCAATTCACCCCCAATAGGTGATACTACATAAATAGGAGATGCTAATTGTGCCAACTCCAACCCCAAAATAGATGCAAATGGAGCAGATATAAAGGAATGGGATGCACCCGTATCAATCAACACATTAGCAACCGAGTTGCAAAACAGAAAGGTACCTCTCACAACAGATAGAGCCGATACTAGGTCCTGCGCGGTAACAGCATACACACGCCCTGTAGGCCCCTAATTCACCTGCTCACCCCTTGCGGCAAACGACTGCTGCACAGACTGGGACGACGAAGTTCCCAGATTGGCCCTTAAGGCCTGTACAGACTGAGCTGGTTGAAAACTCTGCGTCTGCCTAAAACCAGACGCACCCGATGTGGCACTCAACTGTGGGCAAAACCTCTTCAGGTGCCCCGCCTGACCACACTGATAACAGGATAGTGGCTAGCCTCTGCCCTGACTCTGGCCCTGAGGTCGAGCCGATGATGAAGCAACTCTCTGACCTCCTTCCCTCTGTGGGCAAGCTGGAGACTTGTGGCCCAGCTGACCACATTTGTAACAAGTCATGCCTCCCTGATTACCTCTCCCAGAACCTGCACTCGGCACTGGAAAGGTCGATCTAGCAAAAGCTCCCTGGGACTGCTGAGGGATAGAACCCCTCTGCTTCCTACCGTCCCCCTGACCATCCTGACTCCTCTTGGAGCCTCTCTGCCCCTCCTCCTCCTCCTGCATCATAATCTCCATATGGGCTGTAGCATCTACCAGGCGTCCATAGTCTCGAGTCATAGACCCCCTAACTCTCATCTTGAGCCCACGCCTCAACTTCTTCTCAAATTCAATACAACGGTGTTCCTCGGACGCCACAAGCTCAGGTGTGAACCTGGACAAACTAGTAAAAGCAGCCTCAAACTCAGCCACTAACAAACTCAGCTACTTGAGCTGGCAAAACTGGTCCCTCAGCTTCTCCTGACAGCTGGGGATAAGAAGTTCTCCTGAAAAGCATCTACAAACGCCTCCCACGTGCCACTAATGCGACCCCTGATGAACTTCCACCACTGACCCGCATCCCCCTTAAGCTGGAAAGATGCCAAGGTCACTTTCAATGCTCCGTCTTCGATGCCAAGCATCTCAAACATCTTTGTCATCTGTTCTAACCACTCGTCAGCCTTAAGTGGCTCCTTCGGATCCCCGACAAACTCATCCGGATTAGACCGGAAGAACTCCCTCTTCAGAAAGGAAGGCCCTGCATCAACAACCTAGGCATGAACCTAGGCCTGAACTGGATTCTCAGCTCTGAGAATGCCCATGGATTCCCTCAAAGCATCAGCTATCCCATGGGCTAAGGCGCCCATAGCCTGCTGGCTCGGCCACATTGGCCTGACCAACACCCTCCTGCTGTGCCGGAATATCATCCGATAAAGGCATCTCCTGCCTACCACGCCTACCACGTCCACCTCCACGCCCTCGTCCTCGTCCTGACATCCTAATAAAGGTAACGAAAAACATTAGCACATTCACAAATGTGCCGAAGCTACAACACTCGCGTCCTAATGTGTTGGACATCTTTAGCCGTTTGGTGGGTTGAGTGGGTGACATCCCACTCAACCTAGAACAGTGCATAATTTAATTGAGCAAATTTTTGAATTTGACTGTTGTGTAAATTTCTGCGAAAATAGTTCTGTTTTGTATTTTTTTTAAATAGTTTCTGATCTCAGAAAATTAAGAAATTTTTATATGTTGTTCACATACGAGTCTAGCACGTTGGATAAAAATTTTAGAATTTATTGATGAGTATTTATTTTATGAAAATTCGCGAACTGATTGGTGTTCTGTCTAGTATACAACATAATTTGATATTGAGTTTTGGGTGTTTAGGCCATGACTTGAGATTAGTTTGTTGGGTCTACTTTGATTTATAATTGGGTGATGTTTAACTTATGGGCAAGACCCATGACTTAGATTCAATTTAAATTGAGTTTGTTTAATGATTTATGTTTAACTGTTTGGTCATTTTTAATTTTGTGATTAGTAATAACCACCATGGGAGCTGTTATTATTTATTATATAGGATTATAATAAATATTTGAAAGTTGAATTTATGGTGTGTACAATATGGTGAAAAATTATATATTTTATAAAGTATGAAAGTGTGTATATTTCATAGTGAGCAAAATATTATATTTTGTGGTGTGCAAACATGTTATATTTTGTGGTGAGAAAAATTATATCATTTTATAATTTATATTATAAAATTTTGAGGTATTATTACAAAAATTAAATTAATTTTTTGAAAAGAAAACCATTCTTGGGAAGACAACCCACGTGCGGTTGTCCCACATGCCCTTCCATTCCCTTCCCTTTCTCCTCGTTTTTGCTTTTCTTTTGCTAAAAAAGAGAACTCGGCTTTCTCTCTCTCTCTCTCTATATCGGCGTGTGTGTGCGTTTGTCTCTCTCTCCCCCTTTTTCTTTGTTTTCCATTGTTACTCAATCTTTGAGCTTCAAATGGAAGCCCTTAGAGTGTGATTTTGCTAAAGTGTTGTAAATGAAAGTCGGAGAGCTCCTCGTGATCTTCACAACAGTGGTCTTGGATCCATGATCGGGCGATGTTTGCATTTTCAGATTAGCTTTTCTTCATATTCTTGCATTAATGCTATGTTTGGGTTATTTTGAGAAAATATGTTATTATAAGAGGTATTGCATATATATATATTTGTTTGATAATTTTTGGAAGAAAAATTAGGTTGAGGTGTTCAGAATATTGTTATTTTGAAATTGATTTGGAAAAATCATCTTGTGCTGGAAATACTTGTTAAAAATTCGAAAATAAAATAAAATAAATAGTTGTATGAGTTGTATCTATCTCATATTATGGTTAAATAATTTATTTTGGAAAAATAATGTTGAAATATTTATCTCATCTTTGAGTTTTGGAATTTATTTTTGAGAAGAAAAATAAATTGATATTGATGAATATGGTGTGAATTGTTAAGTTGAGATTATAGAGTGATTTTGGGATTTAAGACTCTAAAAGTGTGATATTCATGATGTTTTGTAAATGTTAATTTATTAATTTTAGAAAAGTTGTGAAATTGTGGTTTGTAGAGATTTGAAAAAATTGACTAGGCATGAAATGTGGGGGTATTTTGAGTGATGAGACATGTGAATTTATGTTTGGTGTTATTAATTTGAAAGATGGTGAACTAAATGGATTTACTAATTTAATGAATTAAATAGTTTGGTTAATATTTAAAATCCTTCGTAATTAAAGGGGTGTTATTGGGTTTAAATTCCTAACTTTTAATATTATGAGATTAAAAGTGATGATATTGACCAAGAATGAGATTTGGAAAAACAAGCAAGATTAAGTTGATGTGATATGGTATTTGGTCTATAGTTTTACAAGTTGAGTTATGTTATCATAATAATATCTAAAATTCATATATGAGATATTCGAATTGTTTTGGCAGATTTTGACAATAAAAGAAAAGAATATGATTTTAGCTCGTTTGGAGCAAATGGATGAATTGGATTAAAACAAGAATGAGTTATCAAAACTTTTATTTATTTATTTATTTTTCCTTAGTTTAATTTGATGCGGTTGATGTCGAAAATCAGAAAGTGAACACACAAGTTATATTTTATATTTATATTCAAGAGAAGATTTTGATATGATTGATTAAATGTTGGAATATTCATTTATGCTTGTCGAAAATTATGATTGAACTTGAAGATCTCGAGATTTCACTTGCATGAGAAAAATGAGAATTTGATTCTATTTAATGTTTGGAATGGGGATGAGTTTTGAAAATATTGTAATTACATTTTGTAACGCCCTCAAAATAATACATAAATCATACATTCTTAACATCCATAATTTAAGAGAAATAAGGTACTTTTCCATTCATCAGAGTATTCTTACAAATGTATTACATGTTAACAATAAAAGCAAATGCCCTACGGGGTTACAGCTTTCCAAGTCAACACTTGGTTACAAAAAGGAGAGTGCTAACTCTATACAAAAATAAGCCATTGGCTTGATATACATGCAATACAAAAATGTAATCACAAAAGATGTCCCAGCCATTAAGCCTCCCAAGCTATGTCCTTGGAGGTGGCATGCTACCTGTACCTGAAAATGATATCTCATATAGGGTGAGCCAAGGCCCAGTAGAGATATGCTAAACATAATATGAGCAATGACTAAAACATTAGTATTTGATAAATGTTTAACTCACATAAATCAATTCATAGCCCATTTCAATTACATGACAAATATGTCCATGTTTCGTTTCATTTTCCATTTCTTATCAAATTCTCAATTTATAACTATGGCTCAGAACCTGGCCAAACAATTCAAATGAGATAACACTCATATCAACAATACTTCCATACTTCACAATAGATACACATATTTGCTGTATCAATATCACGTTACCACACTTCCATACTTCACAATAGATACACATATTAGCTGTATCAATATTTCAAAGGATGCATATATTTGCTGTATCAATGGAGTCCATCCCTTATCTCCTCCCAAATAATATCCGATTTAGGAGTCCATCCCCGATCTTTCCCTAAACCGTGGAGTACATCCCCTACTCCTCCCAAACAACACAATATATAGAAACAATTATCATATACATGTTCAATCAATACATATATTTAATGTATTATTCCAACCGTCATATTTGATGACATATTCAATTGATTAGTTTTAGTTTGCCTAATCATCATGCATTGTCTACAACAATCACAACTATCCTCCACCGGTAGCCCAAAGCGATTATTTCTAAACAGATAAGAATTGCATCAACAGATAATTTATCAATATTTTCAAAAGTGAGTGATTATTAAATCTAACTTCACTATTCCATCTCTTAATGAGCCAATTTCATTATATTCAACTCAATTTCATATATCCATAATTTTTCCAAATTAATTATACCAATTAATTTATACAACAAATTAGGGCTTTCTCCCCCATTTCTCAATATTGACCCAAGCATCCAAATATCAACAACCAACAACAATACCATCATTTTAAGACCCAAAATACATATTTAAGAGTCAAAATAACAAAACCCCCTTTATACATTTTGAAACTCTAAGTCCCAAAATTTCTCAACTACAACATTACATCAAAATGACTAATAATTTACGTCAAAAACCATAGAAATGAGTAGTTATCCCTACCTCAAGAGATGAGACCAAATGAAGGAGATGAAGAATTTCGAAGGTGCTCCAAATCTCAAGATTTTTGGATCAAAATGTAGAGCAAGACAAACCCCACACTTTTTGTAAAGGCCCAAGGGTAAGAGATCACTCTAACTAGATCAATCCCTAGAGAGAAGTTGTGTTTTTAGAGAGAGAACCTCTCCAATGGAGTTTTGGAAAAGTAGGAGAGAGAGAAAGGGAATCAAAAAGTGATTCAAAAAGGTAAAGTCCCGAAGTGATATACAAATAGGTCCGCTCGAGCGGAGAATAGGACACTCAAGCGTCAAGCCCAAAAACTAGACCCGCTCGAGAGCAAGAATACCCACTCGAGCGCCAAGACACAAAGACAAAATAGACCCGCTCGAGCGCAAAGGGGAACTCGCTCGAGCGTAGATTACCAACGTCTAGTACTTTTACAGACATTGAACACCCGCTCGAGCACCAAGAGGCTCGCTCGAGCGCACCCGCTCGAGCGTGAGGAAATCCGCTCGAGCGTGAAAAGCACACTTGCAGAAGTTTTGCAGAGCTACGAAATGCTGAGAGTGTGTAAACCCTGCTCGAGTGGATCACCTAAAAATTGGGCAACAAGAAATGGCATTCTAGGCTCAACCAACCTGTAACAACCCTGCCCAATACATCCTAAAACTCAAGTATACAGAATTAAAGGATGACAACAAGATATACAACCACCAACTCCACGGAACCTAAGTCCAGAATACAACAATCAAAGAAGGGAAACCGGGATCGCTATACATTTCATTGATAAAGTATGTGAGTTAGAAATCGATGAAAACTTGAACCCACTTTGGTATCATATGTTATTGCTATTGATGAACCTATTGCTTAGAAGTTTTAGTTTTGATAATTGGTAGGGGATTGCCATGTTGGTATTTAAATGAGGAGATTTTTGGAAAGGTAAGAAAATGTTTGACTTTGGAAGTTTGTTTTATATAAGGAATATTGTTGAATTGTCTTGAAAAGACTAAGTTGGAAGTTGTTGATTTACATGTGGTAAATACATGAACATTGGCATTGTTATATTATCTCTTGGGATTGTATCATGATATTACATTGATAGGGATATGGAAATTGATCACAATGGAGAATTGTGTGGAGGAAATTGGAAATGAAATCATATGAAGGATTGTACATTTTGCATTATCATTTTATCGAACCACTATTGAAATTGATTTTTAATCTTGCATTGGAAGGTTATGGTTTTAAAAGAGCAATTGTTTTTGTGAAACAAGATCTATTGTTTTTTTTTTTGGTAAATACATTGGTAAGTCCGAATAAGGGTTATAGTTGGTATTGGTTAAGTTGGCCTGAGTGTCCATGGTGAAAGACCAGAAACCCGTGCAGATAGGTGTCGAGCTTTTCGGTTAATACCGATAAAAATGACAATTTTGTAGTACTTGTATAGTCTACTTGCAGACACCAGCCTAGGGATTACCTGAGTCGTATTTACCACCTTGGAATTTTATTAAAATTGTTGGATTAATGTGTTTTCAAATTAGCATTGTGCATAAGATTTTCAAAAGATGAGAAAAATATTTTGAGCATGACATGGCATATGCATTCATCTCATAAGACTATATAAAATGTATTTGATGCTTTGTTAGATGTCATTATGAATTGTTTAATTATTTGATTCAATTGACAATGAGATAATTGAATGATTTAAAAAGGATGTCCTGTTGCCATTAAAACATGTGTATTTATTTAAGTTAACTAGTTTGGTTAATTAAATAAATGAGATTTAAGAGATGATGTAATAGAATCGTATAGTTTTTGACATGGTATGATTTCAAGTATACCGCATATCTCTTAATGTTTTAATATGAGATTGTTTAGTGACCTAGTGGTTGCTCACCCCCTGCATGTACATGTGTACAGGGAATGCTTTTCGATTTTGAAGATCAAACAATGGATCTTACCATTTCATCACTTTTGAAAATTAGATTTGTCTAAAATATAATTTGTTTTTTATTTGTGAAATTATAAATATTTCCTTTATAATGTTTTGACTTTTAATCGTAATAGTATCAAAGTTTGATGAATACACAATACGAAGGGTTATCCAGTGCTATGTTTTGACGTGAGGGATTGATGAAATGAAAAAGACTGTCACGCCTCGTATTTTATTACTCAGATAACATTATTAATATTCATTAATCAAGTCTATTTACAAATGTCAATTCATCTTTTGATGAAATGATGAATAATTAAATATACATATGCCATCTCGTGATACAACAATGACATTTTCATACAAATAAAAGAAATGCCCCGAGGCTTACAATAAAAGAGAGGACACTACTCTTTACAAAAAAATAGCACACAGCCAAACAAACAAATGTAGTACAATTTTGATGAAAAAAATTCAGAATTTGCAAATTTTGATACATATACACATTTTGTTTGAGATGTTGATTGACTTTTTGACTATTTTAGCCTAAGGTTAAAAAGTTTCGTTTGGGATGAATTTTTTTGACTTTGTGAGATAAAAAATAAAATGATTATAGTTTAAATGTAACACTTTGTCTTATTGGCTTTTTAACCTATTTTGAGGTGTTTTGAGAAGATAGTTAAAAGATGACTTTTTAGATTTTTTTTAAAAAACGTATAAAAAATATGAGAGGTGATGTGATTCAAAATGGATTAAAAACTAGTTTTTGACTTTTAACCATCTTGGCAAATTAGACCTTTGTCTTTTTGTGATTATTTTAATTAAAAAAAAAAAAACCCAAACTTCTTCATACCAAATGAGGGCTTTATATAGGTGGTCTTAAATTCAATTTGGATGGTTTTGCTAAAGGTAACTCGGGCTAGGCTAGTGGTAGACTGATCAAGGATCACAAACGATTGTAGATTGTAGGATTTTGAAGATATATTGGACCATTTACAAGTATCAAAGTTAAATTATGTATCTTAAGAAATAGATTGAATATGATCAAAAATATGAATTTAAAGAAAATCGAAATGGGGGTAGATTATAGCTTGGTGGTGCACTTGTTAGCAACACCAATAGGGATAACCCCAAAGGTTGGATAAATTGGTAAGGTAACAGTCTGTATAACCTAAGATCTCGAGTTTGAATCCTATACTAACTTCTTTATAACCCTTCATTGAAATTGGGAGGTAAGGGGTGGGTTCCTCGACATCGTCCCCCGAGTTGGCTTGTAGAGTTGGATCATAAATGGTCATGACCTAGAGGGTTCTGGGTCATTAAAAAAAAAAACATGAATAGAGATGAAAAATTTACCCAACATAATATATTTGTCACAACTTAATTTTAATGAAAAAAAAAAATTGAGAGCGTATTGATAGTAAGGGCGGACCTAAGGCTGGGCATAAGTGGCTGTAGCCCAGCCCAAAATTTAAAAAATCTATAGAAATGTTTTTTCCCAACCTAGCCTTCCAACCTCTCCTAGCCTAGCCTCAAATAAGGGCCAATAGTTTTTTTGTTTGTTTTTTAGATATGTAGTCCAATAGCAGCCCAAAACTTACCCAAAAAATAGATAAGTAGCTCAATAGGTTTGTATTTGTTTAAAGAACAAATATTCGAAAACAATCCTCACATCTTTCAATAGATAGGCGACGGCCCTCTCCGTCATCTCCAGCAGCTTGCAACAGCTCCACTTTCCTAACATTTTTTGTAAGTGTAATTAACCAATTATTTTATTTCGTTGGTTGAGAATGGATTTCATTAACAATGATTTTGAAATTTTGTCTTTATGTAACAAATATTACGAGTATGTTTGATTTGGTTTTGGGAGAGTAGTTTTAAAAATTGTTTTTGGGAGAGAGTTTAGAAATTTTTTTAGTTTTTTTGGTTCTGTATTTTGAAAGTAGTTTTGGAGTTTGGGAGTTTTGAATGACTTTATATTTTGTTATAATTGAGTAGATGTGTGTGAGAGACAAAGTGATTGAGAATGAGAGACAAGCGAAAAAAAGTGATTAATTGATAAGTAAGAGACAGAAAGTGATTTTGGAAATTGTTTTGGAAAATTTACAAACCAAACAAATTTTTTAGAAATTTTTTCCCAAAATCACCCTACAAATCCAAACCAAACATACCCTACATTACTCTTAGGTTTTTTTATAATGCTACCTTGTTCAATGTTCTATATTGCTATATAGTGTGTTTGGTTTTAGTTTTTTAAATTTAGTTTTTTGAAAATTGAGTTTTTTATTTTTCGTATTTTTTTGTTTTAAGTGAATATTTTTAAAATTTTAAGCATTTGGTTTTTACTTTTTTAGATGCACCTTACTTAGATGAATTTAAAAAGTAAAATATTTGTCAAAAAAAATTCAAAAAAATTAATAAATACACAAAAAATACAAATATATATACTGATTTTTTGTTTTTTTGTTTTTGTTTTTTGTATTTTTGGTATTTATACTTTTTAAGTGTATATATGTTAGGTGTGTCTAAATTTTTTTTAAAAAAAATTGCTTAAAATATTAAAAAAAGGTAAAAAAAATTATACTTTTTAAGTGTATATATGTTAAGTGTGTCTAAAATTATACTTTTTAAGTGTATATATGTTAGGTGTGTCTAAAATCTTTTTAAAAAAATTGCTTAAAATATTAAAAAATTTCAGTAAAAACAAAAAAAAAATAAGGAAAGCAAAAAAGTAAAATTTTCTTAAAAGTATTTTCAAAAAATAGAAAACAAACATGGTGATTAGTTTTTAAACTTTGTAGGAATTTTTTTGGACATATATAAAAATAAGGAAAGCCTAAATAAAAATTATTGAGGATATATATATATATAAACCCTAATATTTAAAATTATTGTGAATATACTATGGTTTAATATTAAATAGGGCTATTTTTTTATTTTTAGGTCATAAATAATTGAACCTCCACCACTCAAAAAAAGGTAAAACCCTTTTCTCATTCTATCAATCAAAACAGAAGTCAAGTAGTGTAACATCCAATGTTGTTAAAACCTTATTTTTTGATGTGCAACCGCCTTCCATGCCTCAAGCAAATAAACCAAGCAAATTTGATTCAACTGTTATTTAACGGGATCCTGGTTCACACTTGCAAATTTGTGAATATCCGATTAATCAACAAGATGAGGTTAGAGGAGCTTATGTGAACTTAGGGCCTTATCAACCTAAACTTGAGTTATAGCGATCCCGATTTTCCCTCCATTGGTTGTTGTTTTCCAGACTATGTTCCGTCGGTGTCTATTGTTGTATATGTTTCATTTCCGTCCTTCAATTCTTTGTATTTGAGTTTTAGGATGTGTTAGGCAGGTTTGTAACAGGTTGGGTGTGTTTTGAAACAAATGGTTGCTGCCCAGATTGGTGTCTTCGCTCGAGCGAGGCTTTTGTCGCTCGAGCGAGCTCTGTGTTTTAGTTCCTTCACTCGAGCCAGGGTTCCTTTACTCGAGCGAGAGTTGGGTGATGTGTCTGGTGGCTCGAGCTAGAAGTCTTGTGCTCGAGCTTACGTCTGCGTCTGGTTCTAGACCTGAAGGTTGCATTTCTTGGCTCGAGCGAGCGAGGACTATGTTTTGGGTTTCTTTGCTCGAGCAAGCATTCTTTCGCTCGAATGTGCTTCTAGGTTGCAGACCTGAAGCTTTGTATTGTTGGCTCGAGCAAGGCTTTCTACGCTCAAGCGAGGTTTCTTTGTGTCTGGTCGCTCGAGCGACCATTCCTTCGCTCGAGCGAGCCTCGAATATATCAGTTGGCAGCAGCGGGTCACACTTCACTTTTTTTTCTTCTTCTCTACTCAAACCCTAACTCGGCTACTCTTCTCTCTCTACACACTCTCTCTAAGATTTTATCTACTTCTAGAGTGTTTCTACCCTAATCTCTTTGTAAGAAAGATTGAGGGTGGCATGGGCTTCACTTTAATCTGAAAAATCGTGGATTTGGAGCACTTTGAGTTTTCTTCATCTTCTCCTTTGGGCTTCTAATTTCGAGGTAGGGATACCCTACTCCATCTTATGAGTTTTGACATAAATTTTAGTTATTTTGATTAGATAGTGTTGTTTGGTAATTTTGGGAAAGTTAGTGTTTGATTTAAGGTTATAAAAAGGGGGTTTTCAAATGTTAAGCTCTATGTGCATGTGTGACCTTGGAAAATGGAAGTATTGTTGTTAAGTTGATGAAATTGAGCCTTAGGGTCAATATTTGAAAAAGGGGGAAAATGCCCTAATTAATGTGATAAATTAATTTGTATAATTAATTTGGGAAAATATGAAATTAAGTTGAAAATCATGAAATTGGGAACTTATGGGATTGAATGGTGTAGTTGGATTAATTAATCACTCACCTATGGAAATGTTGATATTTTATCTGCATGATAGTTTTATTATATGTTTAGAGATAACTGTTTTGAGCTATCAGTGGAGGATAGTCTTGATTGTTGTAGACACTGTATGTTGATTAGTGAAAATTGAAACTAATCACCTGGAATATGTCATTGAATATGATGGTTGGAATAATACATCGAATATGTGTATTGGTTGATCATTGTATATGATATGTGATTAAATACATTGTATATGTATATTGTTTGGGAGGAGATAGGGGATGTACTCTCAAACCTATTTGGGAGGAGATAGGGGATGGACTCCATTGATAACTAAGTTGGCCGGAGTGTCCAGGGTGAAAGTCCCGAAATTTTAATTGCGTTTGCATAACGTAGATAATTGAAGTATGGAAGTGTTTTAATATGAGTTGTAGTCTCATTTATGTTGTGGATAAAAGAAGTGTTTTAATATGAGTTGTAGTCTCATTTAATTGTTTGGCCAGGTTTTGAGCCATGCTTATGAATCAAAGTTGTATAAGTGAAGAAAAGTGGAATGAAAAATGGATTTATTTGTTGTTGAATTGAAAAGTATTGTGAGTTGGTTTATAAGTGTTAACCATCTGTTGAATGCTAATATTTTAGTTATTGCTCATAATTGGTTTAGTATATCTCTACTGGGCATTGGCTCACCCTATATGGGACATCATTTTCAGGTTCAGGTGATATGCCACCTCCAAGGACGTAGCTTGGGAGGCTTGAGGCTAATAGATCTTTTTGTTATTTTCTTTTTAGTATTACATGTAAATTCAAGCCAAGGGCTTAATGTGTATTTGAGTTAGTACTCTTTTTTTGTAACCGAGTATTGGCTTGGAAAGTTGTAAGCCCGTAGGGCATTTACTTTTGTTGTCAACATGTAATACTTTTGTACTTTATACTCAGATGAATGGAAATATGCTTAGTTCTCTTAAGTTTATGGATGTCATAAATGTATGATTTATGGGTTTATTTTGAGGGCATTACAACTTGAGTATCCTAGGTCCTCATTTGGACAGCAAAATCGTCGATTCCAACATATTTGGTTTAAACAATTTTCTTGGCTAAAGTATTCTCTTTTAAAGGATAAAGCATATTGTTTTTCATGCTTTTTGTTTGATCAGCCAAATAAGTCAATTAGTCGTTCTACGCTTGTTGATGAGGGGTTTAACAATTAGAAGAGAGTAAATGATGGATCCAAATGTGTTTTTTTGTTTTATGTCGGACTTGCATCTTCATCGCATAGTCATTGTGTTATTAGTCATGACAATTTAAAGAAATCTTCCCAACACATTGAAAAGGTGATGAATGCGCAATCAAAAGAAGAGATTTTGAAGAATCGAATGCAAGTAAAGGCAACATTTGAAACCATTCATGTACTTGCTCTTCAAGGACTTGGTTTCAGAGGTCATGATGAAAGCTTGACTTCATTGAATCAAGGTAATCTAATTGAATTATTAACGTTCAAGACGAGAGGGAATAATGCACTTGAGAGCATTATATTAAAGAAAGCTCCACAAGCCCGGCCTTGAGATTTTCGGGGCTCAAAGCCGATAATGAACTAATAAATATCACTAGATCATTTGGGGCCTTCACATTTTTTTTTATTCAATGAAAAAAAAAATTTGAAGGTAAAGAACAAAAGATTTGTATCAAAAGAGTTAGGGTTAGAAATTAGATAAGGAGAAAGAATGGGTCCTTTTAATTTTGAATGGGCCTTTTAATATTTCAATGAGTCAATTTATTTTAAGTTAGTTTAGGCTTTCTTTAATTTTTTTTTAGACTTAAAACATACCTAACATATGACACTAAACTATAATAGGAGGGGGGCCCTTTTTGGGGTCTATTTTGAAGGGCCCTAAGCCATGGCCTGGCAGGCCTATGCCCGAGGCCGGCCCTGATGCTCCACCAAATGCCAAATACACTTCTCCGAAGATCCAAAAAGAGATTTTGCATATACTTGCTAACAAAGTTAGGAATATGATTTTTGATGAAGTTGCAAGAGGTTATTTTTGTATTCTTGTTGATAAATCCCAAGACAAGTCTAAAAAAGAACAAATGGACCTTATTTTGAGATATGTCAAGAATGATGGTTTGCTAGGGGAACGGTTCTTTGATATCATGGGTGTCGAAATACATCTGCATTGACTCTTAAAAAAGAGATATCGAATATCCTTTCTTGATTTAATCTCCCTATTCAAAACATGCGTGGTCAAGGGTATAATGGTGCTAGCAATATGCGTAGCGAATGGAATAGACTTCCAGATTTATTTCTTAAAGATTTCCTATATGCATATTATGTACATTGCTTTGCACATCATTTGGAATTGGCCTTAACTGCGGCAGCAAAAGATGAGCCTAATGTTTGGCAATTTTTCTGTCTCTTGAGTTGTATTGTCAATATTGTTACTTCTTCTCCAAAGTGCCTTGGTGTAGACACCCCATTTTTGACCGTCCTCAAGACTTGGATGTCGCCGTTCGAACACTTGGTGATCATCCTTGTTGGTGTTCGTCTTGAGTTCTCGAAGGTCTCGGCCACGCGCCTTGCCTCAAGACCTCTCACTTGTGTTTTGCTTCTGAGGGGCAAGGAATGGCTTGTTGGCCATTCCCACACCTCATCGGCCATGGCTTGAGGCCACCAGCCGTTGTTTTGTTGCCATCGGCCAAATGTTTGGTCGGTCGGCATTCTTTGTTGTAACGCCCTCAAAATAATAACATTAAACCCAACAATGAAGACATGCATTGATATATAAAAGATCCACATCCTTCCATTAACAGAGTTTCATTACAAAAGTATTACATGTTAACAACAAAAGCAAATGCCCTAAGGGCTTACAGCTTTCCAAGTTAACACTTGGTTACAAAAAGTAGAGTGCTAACTCATTTACACATTAAGCCCTTGGCCTGAATTTACATGTAATACATCAAACAGAAAGACAACAAAAAGTCTGCCCGCCCCTAGCCTCCCAAGCTATGTCCTTGGAGGTGGCATGCTACCTGTACCTGAAAATGATATTCCCATATAGAGTGAGCCACAGCCCAATAGAAATACACTAAACCAGTTATGAATAATGACTAAAAGGTTAACAGTTGATAGGTGGTCAACACTTTTACACTCTTTCATAACACATTACAATTCCAAGACTTTCAAGTCTATGTTCAATTCACTCTCCATTTCCTTTCAATTTCCAATTCATAATTCATGGCTCAGAACCTGGCCAAACAACTCATATGAGACAATAACTCATATTAACCACTTTCAATTTCATCACAGATAAACGTATTAGTTATATCATTACTTCCACATATAAGCATACCAGCTATATCAACACATTTCTAGATAAGCATATGAGCTCTATCTACGGAGTCCATCCCCTATCTTCTCCCAAACACATTCGGTTTAGAGGTCCATCCCCTATTATCCCCTAAACCGTGGAGTACATCCCCTATCTCCTCCAACACAACACACAATGCATATAAACAATTATTATACACATCAATCAATACATAAATTTAATGTATTCTTTCAACTGTCATACTCAATGACACATTCCGGTGATTAGTTTTAGTTTGCCTAATCATCATGCATTGTCTACAACAATCAAGACTATCCTCCACCGATAGCCCAAAGCAGTTATTTCTAAACAGAAAATAAATGCACAAAATGGATAATATATCAACATTTTAACTCGGTGAGTAATAAGTAATTCAACTACACCCTTTAACCTCACACACTTCCAATCTCAACATTTGCAATTCAATTTCTCATTTCTCATAATTAATTATACTAATTAATTAGTCAATGTAATTAGGGCATTTTCCATAATTAACATTACAACCCTTAGGTTCCATTTTCTATCACTATTTCAACATTAATCCCATGTTTGTACACCAAACATGCCTCTAGGTTTATTATAAATAAAACCCCAACTTTTGTAAAATTACACAAAGGCCCAAAGTTTTCTCAAAATTACACAACAACTTCCAACACATCAAAATGCTAAAATTTAAAGACAAAATCCATAAAGAGGAGTAGGATATCCCTACCTCAAAGTTTGACCTCAAAAGGAGATGAAGACCCAACACCCAACTTGCTCCAAAACCAAATATTTTCAGATTAAATCGAAGCCCAAGTCACCCTCTATCTTTTTAACAAAGTACTTAGGGTAGATTCACACTCTAGGGAGATGATTTCTTAGAGAGAAGACAAGTCTAGAGAGAGAGGCTCTCAATTTTAGGGTTTGAAGATGTAAACATTTTGAAAAAGTGAAGTTTGATTCGGTTGCTGCGAACTGATATAAATAGGCTCGCTCGAGCGAAGGCTTGGTCGCTCGAGCGACCAGACACAGAAAACCCTAGCTCGAACCAAGAAAGTCTCGCTCGAGCCAACAACCCAGAAGCTCGCTCGAGCGAAGAAAATCTCGCTCGAGCCAAGAACTCGAACCTTCAGGTCTGCAACTAGACGCACGCTCGAGCGACAAACTGCTCGCTCGAGCGAAGACCAAACCAGATCGCTCGAGCGAAGAAAAGCTCGCTCGAGCCAAAAATCATAGCGTTCAGGTCCAGCACTGGACGCAATCGCTCGCTCGAGCGAAGCCACTCTGGCTCGAGCGAGGGACCAAAGACAGAAGCTCACTCGAGCGAAGAACTGCTCGATCGAGCGAAGACCCAAAATTCTGGGCAGCAACACTTGGCTCCCAAGCACAACCAACCTGTAACAAACCTGCCCAACACATCCTATAACTCAAATACAATGTAGGAAAGGATGTAAACAAGACAATACTCAACTACTAACATCCACGGACACATGTCCGGATTCCTGTACAATAAGGGGTAAACCCGGGATCGCTATATTTGTGGTCGGTCAACCATTGTTTTGGTCAATTTGTCTTTTTTGGCTGGCCGATCACTGTTCATCTGCTTTTGGCAGATATTTTGTGCCAACTGTGATAGCCGGCACCCACTTTGCACCCCCTCCATACACGTGTATAGAGGGATTTCACTCTTGCTTAGCTTGTTTTGTAAGCTTTGCAAGAGTGAATCTCTATAAAGGGAGGCCTTATCCTCCCTCCTCAAGGGTTCCAAGAATTCCAGACGTCTGAGAAATTAGGGTTTAGCATAGTTGTATCTATCTATCTCTATATCACCCTCTCTTTACATATTTGTGTGTTTGTAAGGTGTTTTGTCCATGCTTTTGTGCATAAACACCTAGAGTTACACTCTCTCTTGGTTGCAGAGGTGCCAAAGGGATGCTTTCAGAGTTTTGGAGCTAGTTTTGACCTAAAAAGGGGGCTGGAGTGGTCCTTGTGAAGAAAGTCTTCAAGGGTAAGAAACTTACCCCTTTATTCCCCATTTTTTCTTAGGCTTTTAGCCATCCTTGCATCTATTTTTAAGCTTTGTCCATAACTAATAAAAGTTCTGATTTTGAGTGCTTAAAATAGTTGTTTGAGGTCTCTTCGAGGTTTGGGGTTGTTTGACCCCTCTTAGGCCTTGTTTGGCCCCATTTTTGTGCTATTTTGGTGAGCTCCGGGACCACCTTGTTTTGGCCTCCTCACCACTGAAATCTAGAGGGATTTCAGTGGTGGGGATGGTGCTTTGAGGTCCTAAGAAGGAGAGGGCCATCCTCTCTCCTTATTGTCTTCAAAACTTGTCATTTTAGCCTCATGTGTGAGCACCATTGTTGAGTTCATGTTGGCCATGTTTTAGCTAGTGTTTGTGCTTATTTTGTCATGATATAGCACTATTTTAAGTTGGTTTAGACACACCATGCATGCTTAGCATACTTGTCTTGTAATGCCATGAAATTGCCTTAACATGCTTTGTGCTTTGAGCCTTGTTTCTAGCATGATTTTGGCTTAGCTTTGTGAAGCTTTTGTGCTTGATTTAGTATGCTTAAGGTCTGTTTGGAGTTTTTTTGGCCATCCATGACATGCTTCATATAGCCACCTTGCATTTTGGCTTGTTAGCCTTGGGTGTGTGAGTGTTGAGCATGCATTACTTGGCTTGTTTCAGTGGTTTGGCACCACTTATAGCATCATTTCAGTCCTTGTGGCATGCTCACATGCTTGCATTTGATGTTCCTTTAAGGCCTCAAAGAGTTTGTGTTTCATGCTCCATGAATGTGTCATTGCGTATGCCATCATGTTTAGGCCTCTAGGATGCCATGTCAATTTGTTTTTGGTTTTGTTTTAGCATGCTAAAACTCTGATTTTGGTTGTTCAACTCATGTCCTATTTGGTTTTGCTAAGTGTAGTTCAATACCTCTTTGGCTTGCCTTGAGTTTTGGACATAGTTGCATGCCTTGTTTGTCTTGTTTAGTTGGTTTGGCACCATCCTTAACATGATTTTCAGAGCTTAGTATGCTTGCCATATGCCCATGTTTGTCCCTTTTAAGTGTGCTTAAAAGTTGCTTCTTTTTGCTTTAGTGTTGGTCCATTTGCATGCATGTTTGCATGTGCATTTGTCTTTCATTCTTGAGCAATTTGGCCACTGTTTTGGGCTTGTTTGAGAGCTGCCCAAATTAGTCTAAGTCCACCTTTTGCATGTTGCTCAAATTTTGTTACATTGCTTCATGTTTGCATGCTTTGGTTGCATAATGTTTTGCATGCTCATTACTTGCATTGTTGACACATGCTTAGCCATATTGCATTTTGTTGCATTGCTTGAGCTATATGACATGTTGTTGCATGCTTAGGTTGTAATGCATTTGGCATGCATTCTCTTTTTTAGCCACATAACATGTTGTTACATGCTTTTGTGTTCTTACATGTTTGCATGTGTGCATGCTTGTTCACATGTTTCATATTGCATGCTTAGCTCACATGCCTAGGTTGCATTTTGCATGCATACCTTGCCTCTTGAAATCACCATGATAGAGTTTGGGCCTTATGTGTTTGTTTGGTTTGCATTTCATTTGACATCAAAATGCACACTTGACTTCTTGGGCCATCATGCATCGAAATGCGTGATTGGTGGCCCGAGGGTCGAGTCCCAAACTCCTTTGAGTCATAAACATGATAAGGAGTGTGGTGGTGCACACATTTGCTTGAAAATGCATTGCCATGCCATGTTTGCCCTCTATTGCTGTCAAAACAGGATTCTGCAGAAATACATGGTCGGCCGACCATCTCTATTGCCGATCGACCAAACATTTGAGGCCTAGAGCCATACCAATGGTCGATGACCATTCCTCCATGGCCGGTGGTGTTCCCCCTTGGCCGGTGACCTTCCACAGTGACCAGGGAGTAATGCTGAAGCATCCTTGGGATTTGTGCAAGTCTCAGAGATTCAGGGCAATGAAAACAGAGGCAGCATGAGCATAGCGGTGGATTTCCGGGTGAAGCTAATCGGAGCATGCGTGCATCCCTCTTCCCAAGGCCTTTTACTGCTTTCAGTAGCTTAATTGATTCGTTAATTAGTTAAGTGTTGTATAAATTAATTAATTAGGTTGTAGGTTAATTAATTTGTATTATTTATTCGGTCTCTCCAAGAGAGAGCATAACTGTGTAATAAGTGTGGGTGCGTGTGTGCTTGTCTTCCAACCCCCGCTTCTTTCTCCCTTTTACTTACCTACTTTTGATGGTTAGTATTAAGGCATATTTAATTTAGCATACCTTATGCTATGCATGTGTGCATTCATTCATCGGTATTACATGCACCAGGCTCGGCGCATCACGCTAACTGTATAGTATTTCAAATCTAACTTGAATACGTCTTACTTGTTGCATTCCACATGCCATCCTAGGATTAGCCGAGCCTATTCTAGTTGCATTTTGTATGCGATGCATTAGCCACTTAACATGGACTTGGATCATACATTGATTGCTAACATGTTCTTTGTTTTGGCTTGAAGTACGCTGTAAGTATTTATGCTTTAGCATCTCGCATGAGTGTGAATGTTAACATGACAGCATGCTTACCATGTGACTATGTGCTTATGTGATATATCTGCCTGAATGCCTGTGGGTGAAGGCTGGATTGTGTGAATTGGAATAATTCATTGAAATTCGTATTTTAGCCTACTTGCGAATGGCAAACTTCAAACCATTTTTCAAACAAACGAATATATGATGCTTTGTTCCAAATTAGGCGATCTAGTCTATACTTTTGTGTTGTGCGCATCACATAGTAATTCTAGCTAATTAATTGGAATAAGAACACATAACGTTTTCAAAACTAGATATCATGGTTAGTAGAGGCCGATCTTTGGATTGGGCAAGCGGGGGTGCTCATAGCTAACCTTCCCCAATCGTACCCAAGTTCCCGAGCTGAGGCAACTTTGGTGATGACGGACACGTGGCCTTAGGCAAACGAGTCAAGGTTTCCTAAATTCCCCCATAAAAAATATTTAGGTGGCGACTCTGTATCTAGTGAAGCAGTCCATGTTTGGCACTTCTTCCTAAAAATCTGTTTTCCAAAACGATTTGCCGGATTTGGACTCTTCAGTGATTTATCAGTCTTGCATTGCACTTTGCAAGGTCAGATTAAGAACTGTGACACAAATGAGTCCGAACTGTGGCATGGGGCCCGAGGGCGCGTCCACAGTTTCTGGCGACTCTGCTGGGGAGTTTAGAGAGCTTGACTAGAACTCATGATATCTTGTTTTGATCACACTTATGTGTTTCTTTGCATTGCATGTGCATCGGTGCGCCTAGGACACAGTGTTTGCCGTCTGCTATTCCTGAATGGTTTGCCGGAGGCTCGCTTCGAGAAGCGTGCCATAAGGCTAACCGATTACGGGCTCTGCCACGATGGGAACACAAACCCCGGTTGTCACCGGGGCACCCTTTTAACCATTTGACCTAGTGCATATTCGGAATCCATGGTGACCATTCCAAGCTAGGATAGGTTGTTACCCGATTATAGGTTGTTTGAAACCACTACGTGCGTAGTGAAACCCTAGTTCCTGACAAAATAGGACAGGGAAACCCTACCCCAACATAGGGGTGTTTTGGCTCTCATTTACTTGCTATGTGCTTTTAGCGTGTATCTCTACAGGGAATGCGCATATCAGTTTCCAAATCTAGGTACCAGGCCTGAGGGCATCAGTATCAATGTTTTTGAGATTTAGTCATATCCGCGGGTATCAGATTCAGTTTTGGGGCAGTAATTTTGAGGGAACAGTGATTAGTAATAGAGTATAGTTATTCAGCTATGCTTATGCCTGCTCTGATTAGGGCTGAAATGCTGTGTGTCTTCTCTTTCAGTTCAGAGATTTGGGTACAGAATATCCAGTATTCTCCTTTGCTGAGGCAAGATAGGTATCTGATTCGTCAGTCACCGGTTGCGTCGCCTCCATTCAGTTCAGCGGATTTATGATGACACAGAATTCAGAGGAAATCGTGGTTATGACAGCCGCGTTGGACCGAGGAATCATCTTGCAGGATGAGGCCAATGTTAAAGTACCGCATCCACCCAGGTCGCCTGTCGTGCACCCGATCTGGACACCCCAGTTGTATCAAACTCGTGAGCCCACCACGTTTGAATTAATGGGAATGATTGGTGACCTTCAGAGGTCTGTGGCTGATCTCGCCTACGGAATGTCGGCTCCGCCACCAGCTGCATCATATGCCGGGAATTTTGTACCGCAAGAGCCCCCGCTGCTGGGACGAATTGTGATCGAGCTCAGCCAACCTGAGGTTGTCTTAAGCTATAGCAATGACGTGTCAACATCAACCCAAACCCTCGATCAAGCTGAGGCTAGAGGTAAGAACAAAATGAAGGCAGACGCCAATCCCATTGAACAACTGTTGTGGGCAGTCGAGGCTTTGAAAGCCGGGGGGATGAATAAACAGCAAGTATGCGCAGTTGTGGCCAAGACTATGGATGATGCTTTCCCCACTCCAATCGAGGGCAGTTCAAGCCAGGCGAAAAATCGGGATAGGCCCCGTCATGCTAGAACAGTTCCTTCCACTCCCAGCGCTGCACCTAGGAAAGATCAGAAAGCCAAGGCAGTGCCTGCTGACCCTTTCGCTAGTGCGTCTAGCAAGAATCCTCAGACTTCAAAGTACCTGCCCTGAGGGCGCAGGGTCTTTCACACTCTCTACATGCCTTTGTCTAGGGTGCTCCAGATCCTTGCTGAAAGGGGGCATCTTAAACCCCTCGAGCCTCAGCCTCTCCCAAAGAATCTCCCTCTTATACATGATGCTGCCTTGTACTGCGCGTACCATCAGCAAACCGGTCACAGCACTGACAACTATTTTCGCCTTCGCCATGAAGTGCAAGATTTGATCGACAATGAGGTCATCCTCCCACCTACCTCAGCAAAGTCTGTCACCGCTGAGCTGTTGGACTTCAAGGATACTGCAAGCATGTGATCATGGGTTGGTCCACCTGCGGGCGGCGCTCGGTTTATTTCAAATGTGGCGTTTGGCATGCACTGTTTTTCAGCATCTGCGAATGCTAATTTTGTGATTTCTGGCTTGGGTGTTGAGTCAGTTTTGTCAGTTTTGTTTTGAGTCTGTCCCTTTGTTTTGAGTCAGTCTTTTTGCTTAAGGATCTGTCTTGTTATATCGAGTCAGTCCCATTGTATAGAATGTCAGGTGATTCCGAGGTTGTTGCCTCGAACACCATTTTTGTTTTGTAATTACCCTTTTGTTTTCTTTTGAGTTTGTCTCTGCTGTGGAGCCAGTTGCAACCAAGAAATCTGAATGAAACAGCTGCGGCTATCATGTTTCCGTGCTTATTGCTACTTTGAGCTAGTTATGCCAGAGGATTTGAATGAAACGGCGGCGCATCTCACTTACTCTTTTGCACCTTGAACTCATTGCATTGACCTAAGTTTTTCAAAACTTTTTGAACACTGCGGTGATGAAAACGAAGAGGAAGGAATTCCTCAGGATTTGCAAAACTTTGACCAATTGAGAGAAAGAGAGGCGTGCTAAGCCCTTAATGAATGAAATCATGTTTGTTAACGTGAGTATTGAGAAGGACCCTGGCTTGATCCAGATTGGTTCCGCACTATCTTCAGCGCGAGCGATTTGTCGCTTTCTTAAAAATTTTCAAAAACAAAATATTTTGCGCAGTCCTGTGAAGACCTGTGTGGAATCATTCTCGAGATTATGTAGCTTAGAATCACTCTCAACCTCGAGACTTGAGCCCTTGCTTTCAAACCTTGAACCGCAATTTGGAGTGTTCAACGGCCAACTACCATGTAAGGCCTGTGTGGCCAGATTTGAAGCTGCCCTCGAACAAGAGGCAAGGAAAGTCAGATCAAGAAGATCAGACCTCATCAGAAGAAGCTTGCAAAGCTAAATCAGAAGCACCCCTCGAACTAGGGGCAAAAATGTCCGATGTGCTCGAAGAGCCGAAGATGGATCCTTCTGCAAATCAATACAACAGTCATTCTCCTGGATTTAGATGACTTCGGGATCCCAAAACCATTTGGCATGGACAAAGCTACACTTTTACCCTTGAGAGGCTCGCTGGGCCGAAAACCCGAAAGGGCGACCCAGGCAAAAGTTAAAGCAAGCAAAAATACAAAAAAAAAAAAACAGAGAGAAGAGAAAAAAAAGAAAAAAAAAAGAAAAAAAGAAAAATGCAAAGAATGAAAAAATACAAAAAGAAGAAAAAGAAAAAAATTGAAAAGAAAAGAAGAACAAAGCTCGCAAGGTTGAAAACCCGGAATGGCGGCCTTGGCAAAAGTTAGAGCGTAAAAGGTAAGGGTTAATACACGAGTGAACCTGAACCGGAACTACGTAAAGCTTGATTCCCATGTTTGGGATACGTAGGCAACTTCATCCTGAAGTCCAGCCACAAACACTTCCAAATCAAATGTGTCCATGTAATGGTTTTGATCATCCTTGCCTTCTCTAAATCTGATAGTTCAGTTGTGACAACCGGAACTACGTAAGGCTTGATTCCCATGTTTGGGATACGTAGGCAACTTCATCCTGAAGTCCAACCACCAACACTTTCAAAGTGACTGTGTCCATATATTGGTTTTGACCATCTTCGTCTTCTCTGTATTCGAGAGTTCGGTTGCGATCATCACTAATGAGGACTGTTTATAGTATGCTGCGGCGTTATCCAGACAAGGGGCAACTTTCTGTTGCCATGAGACACCATTCAAACCAGGGGCAACTTTCCGTTGCCGTACAGTGCCCTTTGGAACAAGGGGCAATTTTCCATTTTCATGGATCTAAGGTTGTGCATCTCAAGAGTAAGTTTCGTGCTTCTTGAGCATTGACTGTTTACAAAAATAGTTTTTGAGAATTTTTACTGAGGTTGACTAATTTCTTGAAAATTATTTTATTTTCCAAAACCGGACCATTTCTTGGACCCAAAAAAGGAAAATTTTCAGTGCTCATAGCCTGACTTACATGACTTTCAAATCAAAAAATCGAACAAGTATGTTAATCTAACTCTCATCTTGGTCAAATTTGTTTTAGTAGAAAGCCAAAAACAAAAAATGGTCAAAATGATGAACTAGGAGCACAGTCGAGTCAGGTGTTCTGTCTTTCCCCCGTTGTCAACTACTTGCCAGAAGGGCACGGCTAAAACTGTCCAAACAAAAGAGCTGAAAGCTCTCAACATCCTCCAAACAACGAGGTATCGACCCAAGTGCGAAGCACGAATAGGAATGGATCAAGATACTCCACTCCTCCATCCGGGACATCAACTAAATGTCACCGAAGGAAATAGCCGCGAGCTAACAGTGTTGGCCATGAACCTGTAGACGCGCCCGCGTGGGGGCCTCACGCTACAGTTCGAACTCAAATTGTCACAGTTCTTAATCTGAACCAAAGAGTCCAAATCTAGCAAATCGTTTTGAGAAAACAGATTTTTAGAAAAGAAGTGCCAAACATGGTCTGCTTTCCCAGATACAGAGTCGCCACCTAAATGTTTTTTAATGGGGGAATTTAGGAAACCCTAACTCGTTTGCCTAAGGCCACGTGTCTGTCATCACCAAAGTTGCCTCGGCTCGGGAACTTGGGTACGATTGGGGAAGGTCAGCTATGAGCACCCCCTCTCGCCCGATCCTAAGATCGGCCTCTACTAACCATGATATCTAGTTTTGAAAACTTTATGTGTTCTTGAACTGGTTATTAGCCTAGAATTACTATGTGATGCGCACAGCAAAACAAGTATAGACTAAATTGCCTAAGTTGGAACAAAGCATCGCATTTCCGTTCGTTTGGAAAATGGTTTGGAATTTGCTACTCGCGAGTAGGCTAAAACACGGATTTCAATGAGTTGTTCCAACTCAAACAATCCAACCTTCACCCACAGGCATTCAGGCAGTCATATCAACTAAGCATTTAGCCACATGGTAAGCATCCTGTCATGTTAACATTCACACTCATGCGAGATGCTAAAGCATAAATACTTACAGCGTACTCCGAGCCAAAACAAAGAACATGTTAGCAATCATGCATGATCCAAGTCCATGTTAAGTGGCTAATGCAATGCATACAGAATGTCACTAGAATAGGCTCGGCTAATCCTAGGATGACATGTGGAATGCATAGATAACATGTATTCAAGTTAGATTTGAAATACTTATGTAATTAGCATGATGCGCCGAGCCCGGTGCATGCAATACTGATGAATGATGCACGCATGCATAGCATAAGGTATGCTAATTTAAATATGTCCTAATACTAACCATCAAAGCAGGTAAGTAAAAAGGAGAAAGAAGTGGGGGTTGGAAGACATACACAAACGCACCCACACTTATTACAAATTTGCCCTCACTCGGAGGGACCGAAAGAATAATACAATTTAATTAACTATCAAGCTAATTAAATATTACAGGCCAATTAATTACTTAAGAAAATTAACTAAGTTAAGAAAGCAGTAAACAGCCTCGGGAAGAGGGCCTAATGCAATGTGTGCTCAGCTCCGCTTGGAAGTCCACTGCCATGCACAAGTTGCCTCTATCCACACTGTTTTTCTCCTCTGAAAATGGCACAATTCCCAAGGAACACTCTCTGGACATTGTGGAACACCACTGGCTTAGGGGAATTGTCACCGGCCATAGATAAGTGGTCATCGACCATTGGTAGAGCTCTCGGCCATCCATTGTTGGTCGGTCGGCACCAAAGATGGCCGGCCGGCCGGCCAAATCTTCCTGCAGAATCCTGTTTTGACAGTAGCAGAGGGCAAAACAAGACATAGCAATGCATTTCAAGCAAATGTGTGCACCAACACATCCCTTATCATGTTTGTGACTCAAAGGGGTATGGTCCTTGATTCTCGGACCACCAATCGCGCATTTCAATGTGTGATGGCCCAAGTAACCAAGTATGCATTTTCAATGTGGAATGAAATGCAATGCACATAAACATACAAAGGGGCCTTCAACCTCTATCATGACTTGATCAAGAGGTGAGAGATGCATGCCATGATATGCAACCTAGACATGTGAGCTAACTGTGCAACATGAGATGCAAACAAATAAGCATGCGAGGCATATAACATCAATGCTAATGACACACATGCAACAACATGAGAGGCATAACACATGTAAATATGCAAAGCAACTTAACACAAGAAGCATGCCAAATGTGATGACACTTAAACATGCAACATGTTAATAGGCTAAGTATGCAATCAACATACAAGGTGAGCACACAGCACATGAAGGGTGGACTGAAACCAAATTGGGCAGCCCCCAACTAGGCCCAAAACAGTGGCCAACATGCTCAAGAATGAAGGCAAAATGACATGCAAATATGCATGCACACAAGGACCAACACTTAGGCATATAGAAGCAACTTTTAAGCACACTTAAAAGAGGGACATCATGGACATATGGCATGCATTGTAAGCTCTGAAAATCATGTTAGAGAAGGTGCCAAACCAATCTACAATGCAAGCAAGGCATGCCACCAAGCCCAAGGACTTAAACCATGGCCATATGACATATGAAGCAAATGACCAAAATGAACTAAAACAGTCCTAAATCATGCAAAAGTAAGCCCCAAAAACCACTTAGATGGCATCTAAATGATCTAATCCTAGAGGCATACACAATGGCACGAATATGGAGCAAGAAACACCAACCTTTTAAAGCATGAAAGGGGCATCAAATGCAAGCATACGAACACACCACAAGGACTAAAATGGCATGGCAAGTGGTTCCAAACCACTGAAACAAAGCGAGGATGGCATGCTAGAGGGGTTAATGCTTAAGGCATACAAGAGAGGTTGCATGGTAGCTATACAAAGCAAATCATGGATGACCTGAATGACCAAAAATAGACCTCAAGTACATCAAAACATGCATATAAGCTTCACAAAGCTAAGCCAAAAACATGCTAGAAACAAGGCTCAAAGCACAAGGCATCTTAAGGCAATTCATGGCATTACAAGACATGTATGCAAGGCAAGCATGGTGTGTCCAAACCAAGTGAAAACAGTGCTAAATCATGGCAAGATAAACACAAAAAAAAGCTAAGACATGGCCAACATACACTTAAACATGGTGCTCACACATGAGGCTTAAAAGGCACATATTGAAGACAACAAGGAGAGGGGATGGCCCTCTCCTTCTTAGGACCTCAAGGGACCATCCTCACCACTGAAATCCCTCAAGATTTCAGTGGTGAGGAGGCCCAAACAAGGTGGTCCCGGAGCTCACCAAAATAGCACAAAAATGGGGCCAAATAAGCCCTAAGAGGGGTCAAACAACCTCAAAGCTCAAAAGACCCTTAAACAACTATTTAAAGGAATGAAAAATAAGACTTTTACTAGTTATATACAAAGTCTAAAAACAGTTGCAAGATAGGTTAAAAGGCTATGCAAAAATGGGGAATAAAGGTGAAGTTCTTACCCTTGTTGACCCTTCTTCACAAACAATGCTCCAGCTGCCTCCTTTAGCTCAAAACCAGCCAAGAACACCAAGAACAAACCTCTAATGCCTCAGCAACTAAAGGTAAGGTGTAGAACTAGGTGTTTGTATGCAAAACTAAGACTAAACACACCTAGAACACTCAAAAGAGGGAGAGATATAGAGATAGAGTATGAACAAACCCTAACCCTAAAACTCAAAGCTCTAGAAAAATTTTGTAACCCTAATGGAGGGAGAAGAGGCTCCCTCTTATAGAGATTCACTCTTGTAAAGCTTCCAAAACAAGCTAAACAAGAGTGAAATCCCTCCATACACGTGTATGGAGGGGAGCAAAGTGTATGCCAGCTAGCACAGCTGGCATAAAAATATCTACAAAAGTAGATGCACAGTGGTCGGCCAGCCAAAAATGTAATTTGACCAAAATAGATGGTCGGCCGACCAAAAATAGTGCCAACCGGCCAAATATTTGGCCGGTAGCAACAAAACACAGCCAGTGGCCTCAAGCCATGGCCGGTGATGTGTGGGGATGGCCAACAAGCCATTCCCTGCCCTTCAAAGGCAAAACACAAGTGTTTGGTGCAAAACCAGACACAAAACAGTCGAGCCGAGAGATCCTGAGGCAAGGCGTGTAGCCGAGACCTCCGGGAACTCAAGACGATCACAAACATGGATGATCACTGAGTGTTCACACGGTGACGTCTAAGTCTTGAGGACGGTCAAAAATGGGGTGTCTACAGTTGCCCCTCTTTGGCAGAACTCGAAAGTCATAAGAATGACGGGAGTGAATGTCAAAGCCCAGAGAGGACCCATTTTTGACAAGACCGAAGACTTAGACAAAGCACACAAGATAATAAAGATATGCACCCGAGGGTAGGGGCAAAACGCAACCGATAATGCAAGAAGCCGAGCATAACTTATGATCATGCAAAGAAAGCTGTAATGAAGCACAACATGCGACAGTTTTAAGCAATCAAACACAAATCCAACTACACTACAATGTAGAAAGGATGTAAGAGAACTATGCAATTCTCGATATGTCTCACTCGGAGGATACAATACCTATGCGGCTCGTCTGGTTGCACCAGCTTCAAATGAACTGTACATACAATATCGTGCCTGAAAAAGAAAGAAAACTCAACAGGTACAATAGGCTAAGGTCTCCTTAGACCAAGGGGTGCACAAACAGTGCGATATTATGCAATTGAATCTAATGTAATGCAAATGATATGCAAAATTACAAAATTATGTAAAATACAATGCAAATAATATGCAATGCATTTGAAACATGATCAAATCATGAACGGTTCAAAACCACACAAATGTCAAATAGATTGATGGAGATGCAAAGTCCGTCTACCATAGAAAAGGTGCCGCAACCCTCAAACCACAATACCAGCAGTGGAATAGGCGCATACACATGCAGAACTATGAGTAATGTAGACGGACACGAGAACAAGTAATTGGGTGGAATGACATAAGTGAGGAAGTGACCCGCTGAGGAAAGACCAATGATCCTAATGCTGGATGCAAAAATTACACTACAATGTAATATGTACAATGGATATGGCTCGTTGCCAAAACACATCTTGCTTAGGAAAGGCATGGACACAAACAAACCACATTTAACACGGAAAATGGCGCCGTCACCCTCAAACCACAATACCAGCAGTGGAATAGGTGGCGTACACCAAATCTCATAACCGTGTTTCAACATGAAAAGTATGGGCACATACCAGACCAAGCTCAACATGGAAAGGCGGAAGCCATAGATGGAGGTGATGCAGTGAATGCATGCAAGCTGCAACGCGATATATACAATATGCAATGGATGGAATAGTATTTACAATGCATTATATACAATGAATGCTATGTATGATGCGATCCGCTGGGGAGAATGCAATGGATGCAGTGGATAAGGCCTGCGGCCAAACCGTGTTTTGCCTAGGAAAGGCATGGACTCATACAAGCCGCGTCTAACACAGAAACGGTGTCGTCACCCTCAAACCAACATACCAACGTGGAATAAGTGCGTACACATAATATCATAACTGTGCTTTGACGTGAAGGATATTGGCACATACCAGACCAAGCTCAACATGGAAAGGCGCAAGCCATAAGACGGAGGTGATACAGCGAATGCATGCAAGCTACAATGCGATATATACAATATGCAATGGAATGTATATAAAGTGCTATATTTACAATGAAATGCATAACATATGCACTATTTACAATGTAATGCATGACATATGCACTATATACAATGTAATGCATGACATATGCACTAATTACAATGATGCATGACATATGCATGTTTTTGTTTTTTTTTTTTGAAATGCAAATGATGCATGTTGTTTTTGTTTTTGTTGTTTTTTTTTTTTTGTTTGAAATGCGAATGATGCATGTTTATGCATGCGAATTTGAATGCGCGACGACGCGCGTCTTTTGCTATGCATGACAATGCATATGATCTTGAAGGTGCGACCACGCATGTCGCTTGAGATGCATGACAATGCATGTGAACTCTAATGCGCGACGATGCGCGTCGCTTGAAATGCATGACAATGCAGACACCAAAGGTTTCGCACCTTCAGAGGATTTAAGGTCTCCTAGACCGAGCGTATTTAAGGTCTCGCCAGACCAATCGGAGGTGTATGACAATGCAAGCATAATGACGTACAACACAACGCGCTTTCACATCAAAGCGTTGTAAAGCAACGCGTGTGGGGCAACTTTCAAATCTTGAAAGGGACAAAAGGATACAAAAAGGACACACCGCACCCGTATTCAAGTGCCACGCACAGAAGACACGGCATGGAGTCAAAACGGAGACCGGTTGAGCTTCAGAAATGCCTTTTCTTGCACTGTCTTGAGCAATGGAGGCCCCAAACCACACATCTGACCCAAACAAGGTTATAGGAGGCTCACCGGCCATCAGGGGAGGTCACCGACCATCCACCAGCCATCAAAAAAGTTCACCGGCCAAATATTTGGCCGACTGGCCAACAGTGTGGCCGACCGGCCAAACGTGCCTGAATCGGAGCAGTTTGGTCTTTTGGCCTCGGGTCTTTAAATATAGGGCTTCTAGCCCTATTCTTTTCACTTGCTTTTGTTCAAAAATTCCTCTCCTCCCTCTCTAGATCATTTCTCTTCCTTCGATCCTCCGTTTTCTTCGGTTCTAGTGCCCGTTTCGTCGTTCGATTCGCGAATACCTTTGCGTTTTGAACGTTTTGAACCTAACGAAACTTCGTTTTGGTGTCTCTTTTGAGATTTTCACCACTCGGGGCTTGTTTCCCTCAAGTTTTTCTTGATTTCCGTGCCTTTTCCACACTCCGGCCTTTCCGGCCATTTTCCGCCCTCCCGGGGTTGACTTTCCGTTGACTTTTCACATTCTAGCCCGGTTTTCCCTCTTCCGGACATTTTCACACCACTCTTGGCATGGCAGACGATCTTCCACAGGGCAGGACTCCCCCGGAGCATGAGATGGATCCCGAGGCCGAGCTCTTGCCCTTAAGCGTCCGCCTGTTCGACCCGGCGACCTACCGGCCGGCGATTCACGTGCTTCCTCTTGACGGACTTCGCCAGTTCCGGAGTTTTGACAGGACGGTGCCTCCAGAGCTTCTCCTGCGCGAGCCGGAGTCACATCTATCATACAGCGCTTCCGAGGTATATTCTTCCCCGTTTCATTTTCCGCAATGTAGAACACTTAACTGCTATGGTTGATTCTGTTCTTTAACTGCTTAGCCCGGATACACCGATACACTGTATGCTGTAGTTGATTGTGAACACACTTGCACTTGATATCTGTTTGAATTGGAACACGCGCACACATACTGTATTTGCCCTGAACCACTCAAACACACTGACATATCATACACTGTAGTTCACTGCGAGCACACCGGCACCCGATGTCTGTTTGAACTTGAAAAACGTACACACACGCTATATCTGTACTGAACCACTCAAACACACTGACACGTCACATGTTGTAGTTTGCTGCAAGCACACCGGCACCCGATGTTTGTTTGAACTTGAGAATGTGCACACACGCTGTATTGTCACCAATTCTGAATGCTCTTCAAAGCTATACATTTTATATTGCTTCGCAACTGTTTGCTTTTGAACAGGGAGATTCCCATGCCTTCCGGGGGTATGGGAATGTCGCCGCCAGAGATTGGTACATGGAGCTACCAGACGCGGTCCGCCACATCGTAGACCAGGCCAGCTTCGGCGCCTTCTGCAGAGGACTTTCCCGACTTACTGCGAGCAGGCCTCTTCTCGCCGCTCTAGTGGAAAGGTGGTGGGATACCACTGACTCCTTCCACCTCTCTGCTGCGGGAGACATGACGTGACTCCCTATGACTTCTCGATGCTCACCGGCATCGAGGTAGGGGGTGATTCGATCCCCTTTGACACAGACATGGATGAATGGAAGGCCGCTCAGATGTACCTGCTGGGCGAGATGCCGCCTCTTGCATACCCAGGATTTGTTAGATATTGATGGTTCGAGAGCCACTTCCGGACTCAGCCGGCTTTAGCTGAGGAGGCGCCGATGACCCAGGAGGAGGTGGAGCAATACGCCCGCGGCTTCCTCATGTTTATGCTGGGGACGACCATTTTCGCCGACCGGGTGTACACCATGCCCCTCTGTCTGCTCAGTGCTCTAGTGGACGTCACCAGGATCTTGCACTACGACTGGGGCGAGGCAGCATTGGCCACCCTGTACGGATACATGAGCTCAGCCTCCCGTTGCAGCGGGCAGTTGCTCGGAGGCTACTAGCGGGCTTGGGAGGTATATCTTCTTTTCTGCTTTACATTTCTGTACTCTGTACACTGCACACACTGCGGTCTGCTTCATGCTGACTGTACACTATACACACGGCACACATATACTCTACTTTACGCTTACTGTATACTGCACACACTGTACACTCTGCACAATACACAGCTCTGTGATTTCTACTTTATTTTGTATTCTGCTTTATCTGATAAGCATATTGACACTTACTCTGCAGTTGTGGGTCTACGCCTACTTTCCGAGACTGGCCCCAGTGCATGATGTGGAGACCCCTCTCGGTGTTCCATTCTCCTGACGCTTCAACGTGAGGTGTGTGCGTAGACCGCGGGAGTCTTTCATCTTCTTCCGCCGCTATTTCGACACCATCACCCCCGTAGAGGTATGTTCAACTTTAGAGTTTTTTTAAACTTTGCTTTGCACTGTATTTTCAATAACAGTAGATAACAAACTGCATTTCATTCACAGATCACCTGGCAGCCTTGGGCTCCATTGCCAGCCGTGATGCGGGAGCGATTTGCCGGTGCCGAGGAGACTGCACGCTTCAGGATCTAGCTGGAGTGCCTGGTCTGTCGGGCTTGGTACCTGGGTGAGCGTTTCCTACGCCAGACCCTGGGTTTGCCAGAGCAGATAGTCCCGGTTCACCCTCCTGAGCATATGAGGGATACCGAGAGGTTCACCCCTGAGTAGATGGCCAACTACATGATCGGCTGGGATGCGATACGCTTCAGAGGCATAGGCGACTACTCAGAGTACGTTCGGACGTATATCATGCGGCCTTTGAGCAGTGGCCGTCGAACAAAGAGAGAGAGGCTTGCGGCGCCGGTAGCTGGAGCAGGAGCACCGAGGGTGGCTCTGGTCCGTGGCAGGAGTGGAGCTCGGAGAGGACGGGGGCCTAGTTGGCCAGCACTGCCTAAGACGATGACATGCCGAGGGCGAGGTGAGGTGGGGCGACTTACCAGATCCCCATCACTCCCCCTCCGGCTGATCACGAGTTAGTCGGGTTCTACGGCTTGCCTCCGATATGTACTACTGCATTTTGCATTCTGCACAGTCATTTCATTTCAGTTTATTTGATATCCCACAGAATACTGATGCTTCTAACACTCTTGCAGGCCTCCTCTGAGTACACTCGCCATTCCCTGGAGTTGACTGCTTCGGTGATGGGGATGCTCCAGCAGAGCCTCGACCTTCTGGCGATTTACAGTATTCCGGTATGTTCTTCTGACCACGGTCTCAAACCATACATAAACTGTTTCACATATCTGATGCATAACACAACGCTTAATACACTGTATTCATACACTGCATTCTGCACTGATCCACTGTTCATAGTATTCACACACTGTACTGATACACTGCATTCTGCACTAATACACTACTCACAGTGTTCACACACTGTACTCATACACTGCATTCTGCATTGATACATTGCTCACAATATTCACACACTATGCTCATACACTGCATTCTGCACTGATACACTGCTCACAGTATTCACACACTATTCGTATACACTGCATTCTGCACTGATACACTGCTTACAGTATTCACACACTGTGCTCATACACTGCTTTGCGTAGCATACTGATACGTTTGCCTTTTGTACTTTTCAGCCTCCCTTCCAGATTCCTACTGTAGGAGGTGCTCCAGCTGGACCTTCCGCTCCTACCTGAGACGGGAGAGTATACCCCTGCACCAAGGCGGGGCGCACTCATGTTGGGAGTAGCTCAACGGCACCAGTTCCTGATAACGACGAGTCCGAGGCGGAGGTAGAGTCGTCGGAGGAGGAGACCGGAGACGGCTCGGGCTCGGGCTCGGGCTCTGATGACAGCGCTGATGATGATGCTCTTGGACCTTCGTCCAGGAAGAGGACGAGGACAGACTCTCAGGCCTGAGACCACTTGACATTGATCCAGATTTTTGCTGTTTTTCTTCTTCTTGTTGTTTTTCTTCTTCTTGTTTTGCTTTTCTTTTGCTGGTAGCTAGAGTACCTTGTACTGCTGCAGGCAGGTTTTTGTTTTCTCCAAAGCTATGTACTTGAAAAAGATGATGAAATGAAACAAAACTTTTTATCTGAAAAAGTGTTACATTTGTACATTTTCATACTTTGCATCGCATTGCATCATATTACACCTCAATGTAAATGAGATTGATCTTCTGTTTGAAAATCAAACACTTGTATTTGCAGTAACCAGGTAATGAACCGGCTAACGGCAAAACAACTCATACAACCCTGTGCTCAGTCTGAACACTCGGCCCATACTCTACTGGGGATTAATCTGTATACAGCGAATTCTGAACAAACAGTTCAATCTGACAAGATGAAATACGAAGGTAGAATCGGCAGAAGTTGAAACACACTCAGATGTAATCCGGAACCCATATGCCCACTGTTTCCAAGTGACCCGGGTTGAACCCTTGCGGTTTCTACAAAAGAACCAAATCTATTTTGCACAAATGTGAAGAATGGCGCGGCACTCTGAGCACAAAACGATTAATTTTTTGAAATTGAAAAAGCGTTTTTCAAACCGGGGTATTGAGCCTGCAACTGAACACAGTAAAAAAGACTCAAACAAAAGGTACACGACCTAATCACAACGAGACACGCTCGGAAAAGACTCAAAACAAAAGTTGAGGTAAACAAAACAAAAGACATGACACACGGATGTGTTTACAAAAATTAGAGACCCCAAATCACGAGGAGCCAGTTTCTCCGAGTATTATTTCCCACCCTTTCTCATTTGTGATTCTCACATCACTCAGCCCTCAGGCTCGGTTTTTTTTTTTCTCAAAACCCTTTTGCTCACTTTTCTCTCGACTTACACCTCTCTATTCTTTAATCTCTCATTTTCCATCCCTCCCCAGGGTGATTGATGGATGAATAAGAAGTTGTGGGTTCATGCCCAACACTGTTAGCTCGCGGCTATTTCTTCCAATGACGTTTAGTCGATGTTCCGGATGGGGAATGGAGTATCTTGATCCATTCCAATTTGTGCTTCGCACTTGGCTCGATACCTCGTTGCTCGGAGGAGGTTGAGAGCTTTCAGCCCTTTTGTTGTTAACCTCAGTTGTGCCTTCTTCTAGCGAATAGATTCCCCTTCTAGCAAGTATGTTGATGACGGGGAAAAGACAGAACACCTGACTCGACTGTGCCCCTAGTTCATCATTTTGACCATTTTTTGTTTTGGTTTTCTACTAAAACAGTTTTGACCAAGGTGAGAGTTAGATTAACATACTTGTTCGATTTTTGATTTGAAATCATGCAAGTTAGGCTATGAGCACTGAAAATTTTCCTTTTTTGGGTCCAAGAAATGGTCCAGTTTTGGAAAATGAAATAGTTTTCGAGAAAATAGTCAACCTCAGTAAAAACTCTCAAAAACTATTTTTGCAAACGGTCAATGCTCAACAAGCACGGAACTTACTCTCGAGATGCGCAACCTCGGATCGGAGGCAATGGAAAATTGCCCCATGCTTGAAAGAGCTGCACGGCAACGGAAAGTTGCCCCTGGTTTGAACGGCGACTCATGGCAACGGAAAGTTGCCCCTTGTCTGGATGACGCCGCAGGATTTTGTAAACAATCCTCATTAGTAATGATCACGACCGAACTCTCGGACACGGAGAAGACGAAGATGGTCAGAACCAATATATGGACACAGTCACTTTGAAAGCGTTGGTGGCTGGACTTCAGGATGAAGTTGCCTACGTATCCCAAACATGGGAATCAAGCCTACGTAGTTCACGTTGTCATAACTGAACTATCGGATTTAGAGAAGGCAAGGATGATCAAAACCATTACATGGACTAAATCGCTTTGAAAGCGTTGGGGGCTGGACTTCAAGATGAAGTTGCCTACATATCCCAAACATGGGAATCAAGCCTTACGTAGTTCCGGTTAAGGTACACTCTGGTATTAACCTTCACTTTTAGCCTCTAACTTTTGCCAAGGCGCCTGTTGCGGGTTTTCGACCTTGCGAGCTTTGTTTTTCTTTCCCTTTTTTTTAAAATTCTTTCCATTTTTTCCCCTTTTTTTTTCATTCTTTGTATTTTTGTATTTTTCTTTTCTTTTCCTTTTTTTTTGTATTTTTCTTTGCTCTAACTTTTGCCTGGGTCGCCCTTTTGGGTTTTCGACCCAGCGAGCCTCTCAAAGGGTAAAAGTGTAGCTTGGTCCATGCCAAATGGTTTTAGGGTTTTGAAGCCATCCGTATCCAGGAGAGTGGCTGTTGATTTGCAGGAGGACCCATCTTCGGCTCTTCGAGCACATCTGACATCTTTGCCCCTAGTTCGAAGGGTACTTCTGTTCTAGCTTTGCAAGCTTCTTCTGATGAGGTCTGACCTTCTTGATCTGACTTTGGTGCCTCTTGTTCGAGGGTTGCTTCAAATCTCGCCACACAGGCCTCACATAGCGGTTGACCGTTGAATGTTCTGAATGGGTTCAAGGTTCAAAAACAAATGGATTGAATCTTGAGGCTGAGAGCGATCCTAAGCTGCACAATCTCAAGAGTGATTCCACACATGTCTTCACAGGACCGCGCAAAACATTTTGTTTTTGAAAGTTTTTACGAAAGCAACAAATCGCTCACGCTGAAGATAGTGTGAAACCAGTCTGGATCAAGCCAGGGTCCTTCTCAGTACTCACGCTAACAAGCATGATTTCATTCGTTAAAGGCTTAGCACGCCTCTCTTTCTCTCAATTGATCAAAGTTTTGTAAATCCCGAGGAATTCCTTCCTCTTTGTTTTCATCACCACAGTGTTAAAAAGGTTTGAAACAAAACTTAGGTCAATACAATGAGTTTAGAGCACAGAAGAGTAAATGAGATGCTCCGCCGTTTCATTCTAATCCTCTGGCACAACTAACTCAAAGTAGCAATAAGCACAGAAACATGATAGCCGCAGATGTCTCATTCAGATTCCCTGGTTGCAACTGGCTCCACAGCAGAGATAGACTCAAAAAGAAAGCAAAAGGATAATTACAAAACAAAACGGTGTTCGAGGCAACAACCCCGGAATCACCTGACATTCTATACAAGGGGACTGACTCGCTACAACAAGACAGACCCTTAAGCAAAAAGAACTAACTCAAGATGATGAGACAGACTCAAAACAAAATAAAGGACTGACTCGACACCCAAGCCAGAAATTGCAAAACTAGCATTCGCAGATGCTCAAAAAAAGTGCGTGCCAAACGCCACATTTGAAATACACCGAGCGTCGCCCGCAGGCGGTCCAACCCCTGATCACATACTCGCAGTATCCTCGAAATCCAACAGCTCAATAGTAACAGACTTGGCTAAGGTGGGTGGGAGGATAACCTCATTGTCGATCAAATCTTGCACTTCATGGCGAAGGCGAAAACAATTGTCGGCGCTGTAACCGGTTTGCTGGTGGTACGCGCAGTACAAGGTAGCATCATGTGTGAGAGGGAGATTCTTCGGGAGAGGCCGAGGCTCGAGGGGTTTAAGATGCCCTCTTTCGGCCAGGATCTGGAGTGCCTTAGACAAAGGCATGTAGAGAGCGTGAAAGACCCTGCGCCCTCAGGGCAAGTACTTCGAAGTCTGATAATTCTTGCTAGATGCACTAGCAAAAGGGTCGGCAGGCACTGCCTTGACTTTCTGATCTTTCCTAGGTGCAGAGTTGGGAGCGGAAGGAACTGTTCTGGCATGACAGGGCCTATCCCAGTTTTCTGCCTGGCTTGAACTGCCTTCGGCTGGAGTGGGGAAAGCATCATCCACAGCCTTGGCCACAACTGCGGATACTTGCTGTTTATTCATCCCCCCGGCTTTCAAAGCCTCGACTGCCCACAACAGTTGCTCAATGGGATCGGCATCTGTTCCCACTTTATTCTAACCTCTAGCCTCAGCCTAATCGAGGGTTTGGGTTACTGTTGACACGTCATTACTATAGCTTGAGACAACCTCAGGTTGGCTGAGCTCGATCACGATTCGCCCCAATAGCAGGGGCTCCTGCGATACAAAATTCCCGGCATATGGTGCAGCTGGTGGCGAAGCCGACATTCCGTAAGCGAGATCCGCCATAGACCTCTGGAGGTCACCAATCATCCCCATCAATTCGAATGTGGTGGGCTCACGAGCCTGATACAACTGGGGGGTCCAGATCGGGTGCGCAACAGGCGACCTGGGTGGATACGGTACATCAACATTGGTCTCACTTTGCAGGGTGATTCCTTGATCTAATGCGGCTGTCATAACCACGATCTCCTCCGAATTCTGCGTCATCATAAACCCGCTGTACTGAATGAAGACGACGCAACCGGTTAATTGACAGATCAGATATCTGTCTTGCCTCAGCAAGGGAGAACACCAAATCTCTAAATCCAAATCTCTGAACTAAAAGGAAAAACAAGCAGCATTTCAGCCCAAACAGAACAAACACAGGTGTAGCCGAACAGCTGTACTCTACTACTGATTACTGTCCCTCAAAATCACTGCCCCCAAAACACTGAGTCGGATACCCACAGACATGACTGATTCCCCAAAACACTATTACTGATGCCTGCAGGCCTGATACTCAAACTTGCAAACTGATATGTACGTTGCTGTAGAGATACACCCTAAAAGCACATAGCAAGTAAAAGAGCCAAAACACCCCTATATTGGGGTAGGGTTTCCCTATCCTATTTTGTCAGGAGCTAGGGCTTTACTACGCATGCAGCGGTTTCAAACAACCTAACATCGGGTAAGCAACCTGTCCTATTTTGGAATGGTCACTATGGATTTCGATATGCACTAGGTCGAATGGTCAAAAAGGGTGCCCCGGTGAAAACTGGGGTTTGTGTTCCCATACTGGCAGAGCCCATAATCGGTTAGCCTCATGGTCATGCCTTGACAAGACAAGCCTCCGGCAAACCGTTCAGGAATGGTAGATGGCAAACACGGTGTCCTAGGCGCACCAATGCACGTGCAATGCAAAGAAACACATAAGTGTAGTCAAAACAGGATATCACAAGTTCGAGTCAAGCTCTCTAAACTCCCCAGCGGAGTCGCCAGAAACTGTAGACGCGCCCGCGTGGGGACCTCACGCTACAGTTCGGACTCAAATTGTCACGGTTCTTAATCTGAACCAAAGAGTCCAAATCTAGCAAATCGTTTTGAGAAAACAGATTTTTAGAAAAGAAGTGCCAAACATGCCAGATACAGAGTCGCCACCTAAATGTTTTTTAATGGGGGAAGGTAGGAAACCCTGACTCGTTTGCCTAAGGCCACGTGTCCGTCATCACCAAAGTTGCCTCGGCTCAGGAACTTGGGTACGATTGGGGAAGGTCAGCTATGAGCACCCCCTCTCGCCCGATCCTAAGATCGGCCTCTACTAACCATGATATCTAGTTTTGAAAACTTTATGTGTTCTTGAACTGGTTATTAGCCTAGAATTACTATGCGATGCTCACAGAAAAACAAGTATAGACTAAATTGCCTAAGTTGGAACAAAGCATCGCATTTCCGTTCGTTTGGAAAATGGTTTGGAATTTGCTACTCGCGAGTAGGCTAAAACACGGATTTCAATGAATTGTTCCAACTCAAACAATCCAACCTTCACCCACTGGCATTCAGGCAGTTATATCAACTAAGCATTTAGCCACATGGTAAGCATCCTGTCATGTTAACATTCACACTCATGCGAGATGCTAAAGCTTAAATACTTATAGCGTACTCCGAGCCAAAACAAAGAACATGTTAGCAATCATGCATGATCCAAGTCCATGTTAAGTGGTAATGCAACGCATACAGAATGTCACTAGAATAGGCTCAGCTAATCCTAGGATGACATGTGGAATGCACAGATAACATGTATTCAAGTTAGATTTGAAATACTTATGCAGTTAACATGATGCGCCGAGCCCGGTGCATGCAAAACTGATGAATGATGCACGCATGTATAGCATAAGGTATGCTAATTTAAATATGTCCTAATACTAACCATCAAAGCAGGTAAGTAAAAAGGAGAAAGAAGTGGGGGTTGGAAGACATACACACATGCACCCACACTTATTACAAATTTGCCCTCACTCGGAGGGACCGAAAGAATAATACAATTTCATTAACTATCAAGCTAATTAAATATTACAGGCCAATTAATTAGTTAAGCAAATTAACTAAGTTAAGAAAGCAGTAAACAGCCTCGGGAAGAGGGCCTAATGCAATGTGTGCTCAGCTCCGCTCGGAAGTCCACTGCCATGCACAAGTTGCCTCTATCCACACTGTTTTCCTCCTCTGAAAATGGCACAATTCCCAAGGAACACTCTCTGGACATTGTGGAACACCACCGGCTAAGGGGAATTGTCACCGGCCATAGATAAGTGGTCATCGACCATTGGTAGAGCTCTCGGCCATCCATTGTTGGTCGGTTGGCACCAAAGATCGCCGGCCGGCCGGCCAAATCTTCCTGCAGAATCCTGTTTTGACAGTAGCGGAGGGCAAAACAAGGCATAGCAATGCATTTCAAGCAAATGTGTGCACCAACACATCCCTTGTCATGTTTGTGACTCAAAGGGGTATGGTCCTTGATTCTCGGACCACCAATCGCGCATTTCAATGCGTGATGGCCCAAGTAACCAAGTATGCATTTTCAATGTGGAATGAAATGCAATGCATATAAACATACAAAGGGGCCTTCAACCTCTATCATGACTTGATCAAGAGGTGAGAAATGCATGCAATGATATGCAACCTAGACATGTGAGCTAACTGTGCAACATGAGATGCAAACAAATAAGCATGCGAGGCATATAACATCAATGCTAATGACACACATGCAACAACATGAGAGGCATAACACATGTAAATATGCAAAGCAACTTAACACAAGAAGCATGCCAAATGTGATGACACTTAAACATGCAACATGTTAATAGGCTAAGTATGCAATCAACACACAAGGTGAGCACACAACACATGAAGGGTGGACTGAAAACAAATTGGGCAGCCCCCAACTAAGCCCAAAACAGTGGCCAACATGCTCAAGAATAAAGGCAAAATGACATGCAAACATGCATGCACACAAGGACCAACACTTAGGCATATAGAAGCAACTTTTAAGCACACTTAAAAGAGGGACATCATGGACATATGGCATGCATTGTAAGCTCTGAAAATCATGTTAGAGAAGGTGCCAAACCAATCTACAATGCAAGCAAGGCATGCCACCAAGCCCAAGGACTTAAACCATGGCCATATGACATATGAAGCAAATGACCAAAATGAACTAAAACAGTCCTAAATCATGCAAAAGTAAGCCCCAAAAACCACTTAGATGGCATCTAAATGATCTAATCCTAGAGGCATACACAATGGCACGAATATGGAGCAAGAAACACCAACCTTTTAAAGCATGAAAGGGGCATCAAATGCAAGCATACGAACACACCACAAGGACTAAAATGGCATGGCAAGTGGTTCCAAACCACTGAAACAAAGCGAGGATGGCATGCTAGAGGGGTCAATGCTTAAGGCATACAAGAGAGGTTGCATGGTAGCTATACAAAGCAAATCATGGATGACCCGAATGACCAAAAACAGACCTCAAGTACATCAAAACATGCATATAAGCTTCACAAAGCTAAGCCAAAAACATGCTAGAAACAGGGCTCAAAGCACAAGGCATCTTAAGGCAATTCATGGCATTACAAGACATGTATGCAAGGCAAGCATGGTGTGTCCAAACCAAGTGAAAATAGTGCTAAATCATGGCAAGATAAACACAAAAAAAAAAAGCTAAGGCATGGCCAACATACACTTAAACATGGTGCTCACACATCATGCTTAAAAGGCACATATTGAAGACAACAAGGAGAGGGGATGGCCCTCTCCTTCTTAGGACCTCAAGGGACCATCCTCACCACTGAAATCCCTCAAGATTTCAGTGGTGAGGAGGCCCAAACAAGGTGGTCCCGAAGCTCACCAAAATAGCACAAAAATGGGGCCAAATAAGCCCTAAGAGGGGTCAAACAACCTCAAAGCTCAAAAGACCCTTAAACAACTATTTAAAGGAATGAAAAATAAGACTTTTACTAGTTATATACAAAGTCTAAAAACAGTTGCAAGATAGGTTAAAAGGCTATGCAAAAATGGGGAATAAAGGTGAAGTTCTTACCCTTGTTGACCCTTCTTCACAAACAATGCTCCAGCTGTCTCCTTTAGCTCAAAACCAGCCAAGAACACCAAGAACAAACCTCTAATGCCTCAGCAACTAAAGGTAAGGTGTAGAACTAGGTGTTTGTATGCAAAACTAAGACTAAACACACCTAGAACACTCAAAAGAGGGAGAGATACAGAGATAGAGTATGAACAAACCCTAACCCTAACCCTAAAACTCAAAGCTCTGGAAAAATTTTATAACCCTAATGGAGGGAGAAGAGGCTCCCTCATATAGAGATTCACTCTTGTAAAGCTTCCAAAACAAGCTAAATAAGAGTGAAATCCCTCCATACATGTGTATGGAGGGGAGCAAAGTGTATCCCAGCTAGCACAGCTGGCATAAAAATATCTGCAAAAGTAGATGCACAGTGGTCGGCCAGCCAAAAATGCAATTTGACCAAAATAGATGGTCGGCCGACCAAAGATAGTGCCGACCGGCCAAATATTTGGCCGGTAGCAACAAAACACAGCCGGTGGCCTCAAGCCATGGCTGGTGATGTGTGGGGATGGCCAACAAGCCATTCCCTACCACTCAAAGGCAAAACACAAATGTTTGGTGCAAAACCAGACACAAAACAGTCGAGTCGAGAGATCCTGAGGCAAGACGTGTAGCCGAGACCTCCGAGAACTCAGGACGAACACAAATATGGATGATCACCGAGTGTTCACACGGTGATGTCCAAGTCTTGAGAACGGTCAAAAATGGGGTGTCTACAGAACCCACAACCTCTTGTTTATCCATCAAACACCCTGGGGAGGGATAAAAAAAATGAGAGATTGAAGAATAGAGAGGTGTGCGATGAGAGAAAAAGGGCTTTTTTAGAAAATCGAGGTTGATGGCCGAGTGATGTGAGAATCACAAATAAGAAAGGGTGGGAAACAATACCCGGAGAAACTGGCTCCTCGTGATCTGAGGTCTCTCATTTTTTTAACACGTCTGTGTGTCGTGTCTTTCATTTTGTTTGCCTCAACTCTTGTTTTGAATCGTTCCGAGCGTGTCTCGTTGTGTCTAGGTTATTTACCTTTTGTTTTCCTTTTGTTGAGTTGTAGTATGATGTGTTCAGTTGTAGACTCAATACCCGGTTGAGAACCTTTTTCTCATTTTCAAAAAATCGTTTTGTGCTCAGAGTGCTATGTCATTCTCCACATTCGTGTAAGGCAGATTTGGTTCTTTCATAAACCGCGGGGTTCAACCCAGGTCATGTCCGAACAGAAAAAAACTGGACCTATCTGAAGCTTTTTGAGTTCAGAATTGCGAAACAGAAGAAACAGAATGCTGTGTTATGGGCTATGAGTTCAGAATGAGCAGTGTCAGAATGGGCTGTGTGTTTAGAATGAGCAGTGCGTTGTATGAGCTGTATGCAGATTAAACCAAGCAGTGGGCTGTATGAGTCGTTTTGTCGTTGGCCGGTTCATTATCTGATTATTACGATGCAAGTGTTTAATTTTCAAACAAAAGGTTAATTTCTGTTCAGTTACATTTGTCGTGTAATATGATGCAATGCGATGCGATGTGGTGTACAAATGCAACACTTTTTTTTTTAACAAAAAGTTTGTTTCATTTCATCATCTTTTCAAGTACAAAGTTTTGAAGAAAATAAAACCTGCCTGCAGCAGTACAAGGTACTTAAGCTACCAGCAAAAGAAAAAGTAAAACAAAAAATAAGAAAAGCAGCAAAAATCTGGATCAGCATCAATCATCTCAGGCCTGAGGGTCTGTCCTCGTCCTCTTCCTGGACGAAGGTCCAGGAGCATCATCGTCAGCACCATCATCTGAGCTCGAGCCCGAGCCATCTCCGGTCTCCTCCTCGAACGACTCTGCCTCCGCCTCCGCCTCAGACTCATCATCATCAGGAACTGGTGCCCGTGAGCTACTCCCAACATGAGTGCGCCCCACTTTGGTACGGGTGTATACTCTGCCATCTCGCCCTCCTCCTCGAGCAGGAACAGAAGGCCCAGCTGGAGCACCTCCTGCAGTAGGAATTTGGAATGGAGGCTGAAAAGCACAAATGGCAAATGCATCAGTATGCTACGCAAAACAGAGTATGAATGCTGTGAGCAGTATATCAATACAGAATACAGTGTATGAGTACAGCGTATGAATGCCGTGAGCAGTGTGTCGGTACAGAATGTAGTGACTAAGTGCAGTGTATGAATGCCGTGAGTAATGCTGTGAACAATCTATGGGTTACAGTGTATCGGATGCCGTGAGGGCCGTGTATCGAGTGCTGTGTTGATGGTGCGATACATCAGATTGTGCAAAGTTTGAAATGATGGTCGAAAGAACGTACTGGGATACTGTAAATAGCCAGCAGGTCGAAGCTCCACTGTAGCATTCCCATCATGGAGGCATTCAACTCCAGGGACTGGCGAGTGTACTCAGAAGAAGCCTACAAAAGTGTTAGAAGTATCAGTATTCTACGGAATATCAAGAGAAATGAAATGAAATGACTGTACAAAATGCAGTAGTACATACCGGAGGCAAGTCGTAGAAACTGACTAACTCATGATCAGCCGGAGGAGGAGCGATGGGGATCTGATAAATCTCCCCACTCTGCCCTCTGTATGTCATCATCGTGGGCAACACCGGCCATCCAGCTCCCCGCCCTCTCCGAGGCCCACTCCTGCCACGGGCCCGAGCCATCCTAGGTGCTCCTGCCCCTGCTCCCGCTCTAGCTGCTGGCGCCACAGGCCTCTCTCTCTCAGCTCAGCGACCACTGCTCAGAGGCCGCATGATGTAGGTCTGGACGTACTCTGCATAGTCACCCTCGCCTCTAAAGCCCTCCGCCTCCCATCCGATCGTGTAATCAGCCATCTCATGTGGGGGGTATCTCTCTGTCTGCCTCATGTTGATAGGAGGGAGACGTGGGACTGTCTGCTCCGGTAAACCTAAGGTATGACGCAAGAAGCACTCGCCCAGATACCAAGCCCGACAAACCGGGCCCTCTAGCAAAATCCTAAATCGGGCAGTCTCCTCAGCACCAGCATACCGTTCCCGAACTGCACCTGGCAATGGAGCCCAAGGCTGCCACGTGATCTGTAAATGATACACAGTCGGTTATCTACTGTTATCGAAAAAACAATGCAAAGCGAAGCTTGAAATAAACTCTAAAGTTGAACATACCTCTGCAGCGGTAATGGTGTCGAAATAGCGACGGAAGAATATGAAAGACTCCCGGGGTCTCCGCACGCATCTCACGTCGAAGCGGCGGGAGAATAGAACGCCGAGAGGGGTCTCCTCGTCCGGCATTGGGGCAAGCCTCAGGAAGTAGGCATATACCCACAACTACAGAGTGCAATAGAGTAAATATCAGTATGCTTATCAGATAAAGCAGAATGCAAAATAAAGCAAAATGCAGAATAAAGCCAAAATTGCAGAACCATATATTGAGCAGTGTATTGTGCAGAGTGTACAGTGTGTGCAGTATATAGTTAGTGTAAAGCAGATTGCATGTTTGCAGTATGTGTAGTGTATAGTCAGTTGGTAGCAAATTGTACAGTATGTGAAGTATTATGCAATGTGTGCAGTGTGTAAAGCAGATTATATGTGTGCCGTGTGTGCAGTATATGACCAGTGTGAAGCAGACCGCAGTGTGTGCAATGTACAGAGTACAGATATTGTAGAGAAGAAATGTAAAATAGAGAAAGAAGATGTACCTCTCAAGCTCGCCAGTAGCCCCCGAGCAACTGTCCGCTGCAACGGGAGGATGAGCTCATGTATCCGTAAAGCATGGCCAAGCCTGCACCGCCCCAGTCATAGCGGCGAATCCGTGTGACGTCCACTAAAGCGCTCAGCAGACATAGGGGCACGGTGTTCGCCCGGTCGGCGAAGAGGGTCGTCCCCAGCAAGAACATGAGGAAGCCGCGTACGTACCGCTTCACCTCCTCCTGAGCCATCGGTGCCTCCTCAGCCAAGGCTCGTTGAATCCTGAAGTGGTCCTCGAACCATGAATATCTAACAAATCCTGGACGGGCAAGAGGTGGCAGCTCGCCAAGTAGGTACATCTGAGCGGCCTCCCACTCGTCCATATCTGTGTCAAAGGGGATCGGATCACCCCCTACCCCGATGCCGGTGAGCATCGAGAAATCGAAGGGAGTCATCGTCATGTCTCCCGTGGCAGAGAAGTGGAAGGAATCAGTGGTGTCCCACCACCTCTCCACCAAAGCGACAAGAAGAGGCATGCTCGCAGTAAGGCGCGACAGTCCCCTGCAGAAAGTGCCGAAGCCGGCCTGGTCAACAATGTGGCGAACCGCGTCCGGTAGCTCCATATACCATCCTCTGGCGGCGACATTCCCATACCCCCAGAAGGCATGGGAATCCCCCTGTATTCAAAAGCAACAGTTGCGAAGCAATATTAAATATACAATTTTGAAGAACATTCAGAATTGATGAAGATATAGCGTGTGTGCACGTTTTCAGATTCAAACAGATATAGGGTGCAAGTGTGCTCGCAGTGAACTACGGCATATGATGTGTCAGTGTGTTTGATTGGTTCGGTGAAGATATAGCGTTTGTGCACGTGTTCAGATGCAAACAGATATCAGGTGCAAGTGTGTTCACCATGGACTATAACATATGGTATATCGGTGTATCTAGGTCAAACAGTTAAAGAACATAATCAACTATTACAGTTATGTATTCTACTTCGCAGAAAATGAAACAGGGAAGAGTATACCTCGGAAGCGCCGTACGACAGATGAGACTCTGGCTCGCATAGAAGCAGCTCTGGTGGCACCCTCCTGTCAAAACTCCTGAACTGGCGAAGTCCGTCAGGAGGCAACACGTGAGTCGCCGGTCGGTGAGTCGCCGGATCGAACAGTCGAACGCTCAAGGGCAAGAGCTCGGCCTCTGGGTCCACATCCATCTCCGGGGGAGCCCCATCGCCTGGAATATCGTCTGCCATCTCAAGGGTAGCGTGAAAATGGCCGAAAGTGTGAAAACCGGGCAAGAATATGAAAAGTCAACCGAAAGTCAAGCCCGAGCGGGCGAAAAATGGCCGGAAAGCTCAAAGTGCGGAAAAGGCACAGAGACCAAGGAAAACTCGAGGGAAACAAATCCCGAGTGGCGGAAATCGAGAAAAAGACACCGAAACAAAGATTTGTTCGATTCAAAATGTTCGAAACGGCGAGGGTTTCGCGAATCGAACGTTGAAACGGGCCCAAAAACCAAAGAAAGACGGGGATAGAAAGTTGGAAAATCACCTAGAGAAATGGGGGAAGGTTTTTTGACTAAGAGGCAAGTGAAGAAATAGGGCTTCAAGTCCTATATTTAAAGACCCGTGCCGAATTGACAAAATTGCCCCGATACAGGCATTTTTGGCCGGTCGGCCAAATATTTGGCCGATGGACTTTTTTGGTGGCCGATGGATGGCCAGTGGCCTTCCCCAGTGGCCAGTGAACCTCCTACACCCTTGTTTGGCTCAAATATGTGGTTTGGGGCCTTCAGTGCTCAACACAGTGCAAGAACAGGCATTTTTGAAGCTTAACCGATCTCCGTTTTGACCTCAGACCGTGTCTTCTATGTGCCATCCTCGAATACGTGCAAGGTGTATCCTTTTGGTATCCTTTTGTCTCTTGAGAGGCTCGAAATTTGCTTTACATGCATTACATTACAACGTCTTGTCATAGGCACGCATTGGTTATACGTCATTTCACTTGCATTGTTATGCACCTCTTAATGGTCTAGGAGACCTTAAATCCTCTGAAGGTGCAAGTCCTTTGGTGTTTGTCGTGCCCGAACAACTTTTGGTAGGTTTCATCTTAGGCCGCATCGTCATGCGCACCTTACATGCGTTGTCATGCATGGTCCTTGTCACGCATCATCATGCGTACCTCACATGCATTGTCATGCATTTCAAAGAGAACATGCATTGTCGCGCATTTGAGTCCCCTTTGCATTGTCATGCACATTTCAGTTGCATTGTCATGCTTTTTTCCTTCATTTGCATTATCATGCATTTCAAAAAATGAAAACAAAAAAAAAAACATGCATATGTCATGCATTCCACTGTAAATAGCGCATATGTCATGCATTACACTGTAAATAGTGCATATGCCATGCATTCCATTGTAAATAGTGCATAGTACATAGCATTGTACTTACATTACATGCATATTGTATATATTGCATTGTAGCTTGCATGCATTCATTGCATCACCTCCATCTATGGCTCGCGCCTCTCCATGTTGAACTTGGTCTGGTATGTGCCCATATTTTTCACGTCGAAGCACAGTTATGATATTATGTGTACGCACCTAGTGTTGTGGGTGACGGCACCGTTTCTGTGTTAGACGCGGCTTGTATGTGTCCATGCCTTTTCTAGGCAAGATATGTTTTGGCCGCATGCCTTATATATTACATTACATACATATTGTATATATTGCATTGTAGCTTGCATGCATTCACTGCATCACATTCGCCTACGGCTTGCGCCTTTCCATGTTGAGCTTGGTCTGGTATGTGCCCATACTTTTCATGTTGAAGCACGGTTATGATATTATGTGTACGCACCTAGTGTTGTGGGTGACGGCACCGTTTCCGTGTTAAACGTGGTCTGTATGTGTCCATGCCTTTCCTAGGCAAGACACGGTTCGGCCGCGTGCATTATCCACTGTAAATATTCCAATCCATTACATGCATATTGTATATATTGCATTGTAGTTACATGCATTTGCTGCATTGTCCATTTACGGCTTGCGCCTTTCCATGTTGAGCTTGGTCTGGTATGTGCCCGTACTTTTCACGTTGAAGCACGGTTATGATATTATGTGTACGCACCTAGTGTTGTGGGTGACGGCACCGTTTCCGTGTTAAACATGGCTTGTATGTGTCCATGCCTTTCCTAGGCAAGATATGTTTTGGCCGCGTGCCTTATCTATTACATTCCATTGCACATATTGTATATATTGCATTGTAGCTTGCATGCATTCATTGTATCACCTCCATTTACGGCTTGCGCCTTTCCATGTTGAGCTTGGTCTGGTATGTGCCCGTACTTTTCGCGTTGAAGCACGGTTATGATATTATGTGTATGCACCTAGTGTTGTGGGTGACGGCACCGTTTCTGTGGTAAATGTGGTTTGTGTGTGTCCATGCCTTTCCTAGGCAAGATAGGTTTTGGCCGCAGGCCTTATCCACTGCATCCATTGCATTTTAGCTAGTAAATATTGCATTGTACATAGCTTGCATTGTCATGCATCTTTCCTTACATGCATTGTAATGTATTCTTCCTTACTTTGCATTGTCATGCATTTCCCTACTGCATCATCTAGTATGTAGGTTGCATTGCATATAGCTTGCATTGTCATGCATTCATTGTATTGTACATAGTTTGTATTGCATGCATTCACTACATCGCATCCATCTATGGCTTATGCCTTTCCATGTTGAGCTTGGTCTGGTATGTGCCCATACTTTTCGCGTTGAAGCACGGTTATGATATTATGTGTACGCACCTAGTGTTGTGGGTGACGGCACCGTTTCTGTGTTAAACATGGTTTGTATGTGTCCATGCCTTTCCCTAGGCAAGATGTGTTTTGGTCACGCGCCTTATCCATTACATTCATTGCATTGTAGTGTAATATGTTGCATCCAGCATTTAGGATCATGGTCTTTTCTGAGCAGAGCATGCCTCACTTATATCATCCCACCCAATTACTTGTATCTTGTGTTCCGTCTACACACTCATAGTTCTGCATGTGTACGCGCCTATTCCACTGTTGGTATTGTGGTTTGAGGGTGTCGGCACCTTTTCTATGGTAGACGGACTTTGCATCTCCATCATCTTTATAATATTTGTGTGGTTTTGAATTGCTTATGGTCTGATCATGTTTTAAATGCATTGCATATCATTTGCATTGTTTATACATAGTTTTGTAAATATTGTGTATCATTTTGCATCCATTCCGCATTGTTATGCGTTATCACACATAGGTTGCATTGTCATGCACTCCTACACTTGCGTTGTCACGCAACTTTCTATTGTATTGTTATGCATGTTGCTAACAATATCGTTCCTGTTAAGTTGTTTTATTTTGCAGGCACGATATTGTATGTACGGTTCATTTGAAGCTGGCACGACCAGACGAACCGGACAGGTATTGTATGCTCCATGTGAGACGTAGCGAGAATTACATAATTCTCTTACATCCTTTCTGCATTGTAATGTAGTTGGAATTGTGTTGGATTGCTTAAACTATTGCATTTATTGTATGTATATGCTTCGTTACAGCTTTCTTTGCATTATCATAAGTTATGCTCGGCTTTGTGCATTGTCTTGCATTTTGCCCCTGCCTTCGGGCGCATATCTTTGTTTGTAGCTTGTATGCTTTGTCTAAGCCTTCGGCCTTGTCAAAAATGGGTCGTCTCTGGGCTTTGACACTTATTCCCGTCATTGTTATGACTTTCGAGTTCTGTCAAAGAGGGGCAACTGTAGACACCCCATTTTTGACCGTCCTCAAGACTTGGACGTCACCGTTTGAACACTCGGTGATCATCCTTGTTGGTGTTCGTCTTGAGTTCTCAGAGGTCTCAGCCACGCGCCTTGCCTCAAGACCTCTCGACTTGCCTGTTTTGTGTTTGGTTTTGCACCAAACACTTGTGTTTTGCTTCTGAGGGGCAAGGAATGGCTTGTTGGCCATTCCCACACCTCACCAACCATGGCTTGAGGCCACCGGCCGTTGTTTTGTTGCCATCGGCCAAATGTTTGGTCGGTCGACACTCTTTGTGGTCGACCGACCATTGTTTTGGCCAATTTGTCTTTTTTGGCTGGCCGATCACTGTTCATCTGCTTTTGGCAGATATTTTGTGCCAGCTGTGATAGCTGGCACCCACTTTGCACCCCCTCCATACACGTGTATGGAGGGATTTCACTCTTGCTTAGCTTGTTTTGTAAGCTTTGCAAGAGTGAATCTCTATAAAGGGAGGCCTTCTCCTCCCTCCTCAAGGGTTCCAAGAATTCCAGAGGTCTGAGAAATTAGGGTTTAGCATAGTTGTATCTATCTATCTCTATATCACCCTCTCTTTACATTTTGTGTGTGTAAGGTGTTTTGTCCATACTTTCGTGCATAAACACCTAGAGTTACACTCTCCCTTGGTTGCTGAGGTGCCAAAAGGTTGCTTTCAAAGTTTTGGAGCTGGTTTTGACCTAAAAAGGGGGCTGGAGTGGTCCTTGTGAAGAAAGTCTTCAAGGGTAAGAAACTTACCCCTTTATTCCCCATTTTTGCTTAGGCTTTTAGCCATCCTTGCATCTATTTTTAAGCTTTGTCTATAACTAATAAAAGTTCTAATTTTGAGTGCTTAAAATAGTTGTTTGAGGTCTCTTCGAGGTTTGGGGTTGTTTGACCCCTCTTCGGCCTTGTTTGGCCCCATTTTTGTGCTATTTTGGTGAGCTTCGGGACCACCTTGTTTTGGCCTCCTCACCACTGAAATCCAGAGGGATTTCAGTGGTGGGGATGGTTCTTTGAGGTCCTAAGAAGGAGAGGGCCATCCCCTCTCCTTATTGTCTTCAAAACTTGTCATTTTAGCCTCATGTGTGAGCACCATTGTTGAGTTCATGTTGGCCATGTCTTAGCTGTGCTTATTTTGTCATGATATAGCACTGTTTTAAGTTGGTTTAGACACACCATGCATGCTTAGCATACTTGTCTTGTAATGCCATGAAATTGCCTTAACATGCTTTGTGCTTTGAGCCTTGTTTCTAGCATGATTTTGGCTTAGCTTTGTGAAGATTTTGTGCATGATTTAGTATGCTTAAGGTCTGTTTGGAGTTGTTTTGGCCATCCATGACATGTTTCATATAGCCACCTTGCATTTTGGCTTGTTAGCCTTGGGTGTGTGAGTGTTGAGCATGCATTACTTGGCTTGTTTCAGTGGTTTGGCACCACTTATAGCATCATTTCAGTCCTTGTGGCATGCTCACATGCTTGCATTTGATGTTCTTTTAAGGCCTTAAAGAGTTTGTGTTTCATGCTCCATGAATGTGTCATTGCGTATGCCATCATGTTTAGGCCTCTAGGATGCCATGTCAATGTGTTTTTGGTTTTGTTTTAGCATGCTAAAACTCTGATTTTGGTTGTTCAACTCATGTCCTATTTGGTTTTGCTAAGTGTAGTTCAATACCTCTTTGGCTTGCCTTGAGTTTTGGACATAGTTGCATGCCTTGTTTGTCTTGTTTAGTTGGTTTGGCACCATCCTTAACATGATTTTCAGAGCTTAGTATGCTTGCCATATGCCCATGTTTGTCTCTTTTAAGTGTGCTTAAAAGTTGCTTCTTTATGCTTAACTGTTGGTCCATTTGCATGCATGTTTGCATGTGCAGTTGTCCTTCATTCTTCAGCAATTTGGCCACTGTTTTGGGCTTGTTTGAGAGCTGCCCAAATTAGTCTAAGTCCACCTTTTGCATGTTGCTCAAATGTTGTTACATTGCTTCATGCTTGCATGCTTTGGTTGCATAATGTTTTGCATGCTCATTACTTGCATTGTTGACACATGCTTAGCCATATTGCATTTTGTTGCATTGCTTGAGCTATATGACATGTTGTTGCATGCTTAGGTTGTAATGCATTTGGCATGCATTCTCTCTTTTAGCCACTTAACATGTTGTTATACGCTTTTGTGTTGTTACATGTTTGCATGTGTGCATGCTTGTTCACATGTTTCATATTGCATGCTTAGCTCACATGCCTAGGTTGCATTTTGCATGCATACCTTGCCTCTTGAAATCACCATGATAGAGTTTGGGCCTTATGTGTTTGTTTGGTTTGCATTTCATTTGACATCAAAATGCACACTTGACTTCTTGGGCCATCATGCATCAAAATGCGTGATTGGTGGCCCGAGGGTCGAGTCCCAAACTCCTTTGAGTCATAAACATGATAAGGAGTGTAGTGGTGCACACATTTGCTTGAAAATGCATTGCCATGCCATGTTTGCCCTCTACTGCTGTCAAAACAGGATTCTGCAGAAATACATGGTCGGCCGACCATCTCTATTGCCGACCGACCAAACATTTGAGGCCGAGAGCCATACCAATGGTCGATGACCATTCATCCATGGCTGGTGGTGTTCCCCCTTGGCCGGTGACCTTCCACAGTGATCAGGGAGTGATGCTGAAGCATCCTTGGGATTTGTGCAAGTCTCAGAGATGCAGGGCAGTGAAAACAGAGGCAGTATGAGCATGGCGGTGGATTTCCGGGTGAAGCCAATCCGAGCATGCGTGCATCCCTCTTCCCGAGGCTTTTTACTGCTTTCAGTAGCTTAATTGATTTGTTAATTAGTTAAGTGTTGTATAAATTAATTAATTAGCTTGTAGGTTAATTAATTTGTATTATTTATTCGGTCTCTCCGAGAGAGAGCATAACTGTGTAATAAGTGTGGGTGCGTGTGTGCTTGTCTTCCAACCCCCGCTTCTTTCTCCCTTTTACTTACCTGCTTTTGATGGTTAGTATTAGAGCATATTTAATTTAGCATACCTTATGCTATGCATGTGTGTATTCATTCATCGGTATTGCATGCACCGGGCTCGGCGCATCACGCTAACTGCATAGTATTTCAAATCTAACTTGAATACGTGTTACTTGTTGCATTCCACATGCCATCCTAGGATTAGCCGAGCCTATTCTAGTTGCATTTTGTATGTGATGCATTAGCCACTTAACATGGACTTGGATCATACATTGATTGCTAACATGTTCTTTGTTTTGGCTCGGAGTACGCTGTAAGTATTTATGCTTTAGCATCTCGCATGAGTGTGAATATTAACAAGACAGCATGCTTACCATGTGACTATGTGCTTATGTGATATATCTGCCTGAATGCCTGTGGGTGAAGGCTGGATTGCGTGAATTGGAATAATTCATTGAAATCTATATTTTAGCCTACTTGCGAATAGCAAACTTCAAACCATTTTCCAAACAAACGGATATGCGATACTTTGTTCCAAATTAGGTGATCTAGTCTATACTTTTGTGTTGTGCGCATCACATAGTAATTCTAGCTAATTAATCGGAATAAGAACACATAACGTTTTCAAAACTAGATATCATGGTTAGTAGAGGTCGATCTTTGGATTGGGCGAGTGGGGGTGCTCATAGCTGACCTTTCCCAATCGTACCCAAGTTCCCGAGCCGAGGCAACTTTGGTGATGACGGACACGTGGCCTTAGGCAAACGAGTCAGGGTTTCCTAAATTCCCCCATAAAAAATATTTAGGTGGCGACTCTGTATCTAGCGAAGCAGTCCATGTTTGGCACTTCTTCCTAAAAATCTGTTTTCCAAAACGATTTGCCGGATTTGGACTCTTCGGTGATTTATCAGTCTTGCATTGCACTTTGCAAGGTCAGATTAAGAACCGTGACACCAATGAGTCCGAACTGTGGCATGGGGCCTGAGGGTGCGTCCACACTTGGTGAGTTAAAATCTTTTCATAGGAGTGAGGTTCAAAATATGTTGGCTAGTGGTGAGCGCCAATCTGGTAAAAGGACCAATCAAATTGGTATCTTGCATTGAGCTGGAGCGACTTGTTGGAGCTCGCATTATGACTTTGTTAGAAACTTGATTGATATGTATGAGGTATCTTATGTAGTTGTTGAAAGTCTCAAGAAGAGTACATATCAACAAATTCATGGGCAAACGAATGGTGTTTACAAAGTAATGAAAAGCTTTGAATTCATATTTGTCTTGCAATTGATGGACAACATTTTGGAAATCGTGAATACACTTTGTCAAGCCTTGCAACAGAAAACTCAAGACATTTTAAATACGATGAAATTAGTCTCCACAACAAAACCTCTCCTACAAAAACTTAGACAAGATGAGTGTGATATTTTTCTTGCAAATGTGGTGTCATTTTGCAATTGACATAACATTGTGGTGTATGATATGAGTTCTTCTTATGAAGAGGGTATAAGTCGTCGTCATCAACAAGATCACATTACAATTGAGCATCATTATCACTTTGACAAATTCAACTCTACAATTGATTTTCAATTGATGGAGTTAGAACATAGATTTAATGATGGGGTAGTGGAACTTCTTTCTCTTAGCTTGGCTTTGGATCCTAGTGGCAATTTTAGATCTTTTAATGTGGATAATATTTGCAATCTTGCCAAGATTTTATTCCCAAGATTTCACTTCTCAAGACATCCATACTTTGAGATGTCAATTAATGCATTATAAGCTTGATGTTGTTTGTGATCCCGAGTTTCATAAGATATCTACCATTGCCGATTTGTGCTGAGAACTATTTGTGACAAGAAAGTTCGAACATTACACCATGATCTACAAATTGATTCGTCTTATGTTGAACTTTCCTGTTTCTACGGCAATTATGGAAAGGGCATTTTCGAGTATGAAGCATGTTAAAACTTCCATTCACAATTCAATAGGGGATGAGTTTCTTGTCGATTGCTTGTCACTCTACATTGAACGAGAGCTTACTTTGAAAATTGATCTAGATTCTGTAATCGATGAATTCGAAGCTTTAAAGACTTGTTGAGCACAACTTAGTTAGATTGTTTCTAATCAATAAATTTAGATATTAATCTAAATTATATTATTAAATTCTTTTTTTTCTTATGTAGTTATAGTTAAAATATATTATATAATTTTACCTTAATATTAGCCCACTCCATCGATGAATCATGGGCCCGCCCTTGCTAACAATCAACCAAAGACTCCAAATATATATTTATTAGTGGATCAAATAAGTTACACCAAGCAGCTACATTGTTTGTTGTAATTTTTATTCATAGCTTATTAAATAAAAATAACGTAAGTAAATTAAAATTGTTGATTATATATTTATTAGTGGATCAAATAAGTTGTATCAAATAGCTACATTGTTTATTGTAATTTTTATTCATAGCTTATTAAAAATGTTGATTATTTAGGAGTGAGGAGATATGTGTTTTTTATTTATGATTTTTTATTATTGCAAGAAATTACACCAAGCAGTCCTTTTATCATTGATGGAAATGCTAAAGGTAAAATTGTAAAATTACAGGGGAACTGAAGAAGCTTCTGGCGGCAGAATCTGGATTAGAACCAAGAGATCAACTGTAACGCCCTCAAAATAATACATAAAACCCAACAATCTAGACATGCATAGATATAAGAGAATTAGACATATTTCCATTCATCATAGTAGTTAAGTACAAAAATATTACATTGTTAACAACAAAAGTAAATGCCCTATAAGCTTACAACTTTCCAAGCCAACACTTGGTCACAAAAGAGAGTACACTTTAAGCCCTTGGCTTGAATTTACATGTAATATCAAAACAACAAAATAACCAAAAAGAGTCTTCAACTCCCAGAACCTTCCAAGCTATGATCTTGGAGGTGGCATATCACCTGGACCTGAAAATGATGTCCCATATAGGGTGAGCCACAGCCCAAGAGAGATATACTAAACCAAATATAAGCAATGACTAAAACAATAGCATTTGATAGATGGTTAACACTTATAAACCAGTTATATCACAATACAGTTCCATGACAATTACATCCATGTTACATTCCATTTTCCTTTACTTATCCAAATCATTTCATATACTTGGCTCAGAACCTGGCCAAACAATTAAGTGAGACTACATCTCACATTAAAACATTTTCTTGATTCACAATTCAAATGAGTCTGCAACTCATAATTTAAACACTTCCATACTTCAAATAATACACACATTTGCTGTATTAACACTTCCATTTAATACACATATTTGTTGTATTAACATTTCAATCTGATACACATATTTGTTGTATCAATGGAGTCTATCCCCTATCTTCTCCCAAACAGGTTTGAGAGTCCATCCCCTATCTTCCCTCAAATCATGGAGTACATCCCCTATCTCCTCCCACACAATACACATATTCCAAGTATATGAACAATTATCATATACAGGGATCAACCAATATACATATTCGATATATTATTCCAATCGTCATATTCAAGGACATAACCAACGTGATTAGTTTTAGTTTTCCCTAATTATCATGCAATGTCTACAACAATCAAGACTATCCTCCACCGATAGCCCAAAGCAGATATTTCTAAACAGAAATAAATGCATCAACAGATATAATATCAACATTTTTCATAGGTGAGTGATAAATTAATCCAACTACACCATTTAATCCCATAATTTCCCAATTTCATGGATTTCAATTCAATTTCATATTATTAGGGCATTTCTTCCCTTTTCTCAATATCAACCCTAAGGCTTGATTTCATCAATTTAACAACAATAATTCCATTTTTCAATGTCTCACATACACATGGGTCTTAATATTTGAAAACCCCTCTTTTATAAATTACACAACAAACCCTAACTTTTCCCAACATCACCAACTAATCAAAATGACCAAAATTAAAGACAAAACTCATAAGATGGAGTAGGGTATCCCTGCCTCGATATTAGAAAGCCAAAGGAGAAGATGATCAAAATCCAAAGTGCTCCAAATCCAAGATTTTTCAGATTAAAACGTAGCCCACACAACCCTCTATCTTTCTTACAAAGAACTTAGGGTAGAAATACTCAAGAACTAGATCAATCCCTAGAGAGAAGGTGTTTAGAGAGAGAGAGAGAGCTCGGATCTAGGGTTTGAGAGAAATGAAGATGAAAAAGTGAAGTGTTTTTCCCGCTGCTGTCTACTGATATAACACAGGCTCGCTCGAGCGAAGAAGTGATCGCTCAAGCGACCAGATACAAAGAACCCTCACTTGAGAGAAGAAAGTCTCACTTGAGCCAATAATTCGAAGCTTCAGGTCTGCAACCCAGAAGCACGCTTGAGCGACAGAATGCTCGCTCGAGCAAAGAAACTCAAAACATTCACCTCGCTTGCTCAAGCGAAGGAAAGCTCGCTCGAGCCAAGAAATGTAACTCTCAGGTCCAAACCCAGACGCAGACGCACACTCGAGCGAAGGACTTCTCGCTCGAGCCACCAGACAGATCAACCAACTCTCGCTCGAGCGACGAAACCCTAGCTCGAGCGAAGGATCTAAAACAAAGAGCTCGAGTGACAAAGTGCTCGCTCGAGCGAAGACACCAAAATCTGGGCAGCAACCAATTGCTCCCAATCACACCCAACCTATAACAAACCTGCCCAACACATCCTATAACTCAAAAATAAGGAATTAAAGGATGACAACATGATATAGACAACAACAAGCTCCACGGAACCTAAGTCCGGATACAACAACCAAATAGGGAAAGACCGGGTACAACAACCAAATATACAGATAGTTTAAATTGAAAACAACTCAAAAGATTATGGTTTAAATTCACAAAATTAAAAACTCAAGGTTTATTTTGTATAAGACAGAAACCATAGGATTTTCAATATTTTTTTTTTTGGTTGAAATTACCCCTAATATATTTATTCTCTATTCTTTTAAATAAAGTAAAAGCTAAATTTAGTGTAGATGTTTTTTCTATTATGATTGTTCTTTTCTGAAAATTTTCATAACCATTTGATAACTCTCTCTCTCTTTTTACTCGTTGAATAGAATTCTTTCTTTATTAGTTTTGAGGGTATTACATATTAGTGTAAATCTATAAAGTAATTATAAATCAGGGAAAATTTTTATCGATATTAATTATTAAAGTTATAAGTTTTCAATTTGTAATTATTTTTCCTTCTGTGCACTGGATTGTAGTTTTTCCATTAGTTTTTTCTTAAACTGGAATTATAAAGAAAGAGAATGGCACGACTATCCCACTTAGTCAAGTTATACTAGGGATGGAAATTTAAACCCGGTCCGACGGGAACCCGACCCCCCAACCCCGATTTGAGCGGTTTTTTCCCAAAAAATATCCTTATGGGGGCGGGGATGGTATTCAAAAATCAATCCCCGATCAGTTTTGGGCCGGGGACGGGGATAAGTGTCTCAACCCCATACCCGGCCCGACCCCGTTTCTCCGATATGAAATTACTATTATACCCCTATATATATATAAAAACCAAACCCTAAACCACACATAACCTCTCCGACAGTGTGAGTCACACCGCCTCTCATCTCATCTCTCTCTCTCTCTCTCGCTCTCTCTTCGTAGAATCGCAGCTCCTCTCCCCACCGATCTCACTCCCCTCTTCCTCAGTTCGATCGCCGATCGAGACCCCCCTTCTCTCCAAACTCTGCCGCAACCACAATCCTAAGAGGCTGGCCACGGCGGCTCTGTACAGGCTCAATTCAGTGATCGGATATCTTCTTATGCTTTTGGGTATGTCTGTTGGGTATTAATTTTTTAGAACTGGGGCTGATAAGGAAGATGATGATTCAGCTGCCATTCTTGACAACTCTTGTGCTTGTTCTTGACCTCTCTCTCTCTCTCTCTCTCTCTCTCTCTCTCTCTGTGAATGTTTTAGATTTTTTATTTTTTACATTTGAGCTCTGATCTGTTCAATTTGTTGAATATATATGTTAAATTTGATGTATGGGTGTGTTGTTGTTGATGATGATGAACAAATATGCTCAGATCTGTTGTTGTTGAATATCTATGTTTTTTTTTTTTGACCGGGGAATCTTCGGGGTCAGGGAAACCCGATCCCCGTTAGGGGGCGGGGGCGGGGGGCGGGGGCGGGGGGCGGTGGCGGTGATAGGCTCCCCGTTAGGGATCGGGGTCGGGGACGGGAAAATTTCTGCCATTGGGGATCGGGGACGGGGAGTGTGATCCCCGACCCCGCCCCGCCCTGCCCTGCCCGTTGTCATTCCTAAGTTATACAAAATAGATTCAAAAAAATATATTAAATAGAATGACTTTAAAAGAAAAAAATATATATTTTAAGTATGATATGATCCTAATATGTACGATGAAATCAAATAAATTTCTACAAGTATTAGATCTTCGGTTACATAAAAATTGATTTATGTGTTCAAATTTCAGGCACGGTGCTTAATCACAATGCTGTTACATTTTCTGTCTTTATTCTTCTTTTTCCTTTCTTTGTCCTTCTTTTTGGCCCATATGGGGCAAAGCCTAGGAAACACTTCAGAAAGTCATTGCCCCAAAAGGTGGTTAAGGAAGAGGGCCCATAAAGAGGACAAGAAAGAGGAAAGACAAAGAAAATGTAGACAAATGCCACATCTACATTCAATCTATAACATATATAAAAAGAAGGTAAGAGTGGTATAACGCTGGTATAACGCTGCTATTTGTTTGGTTTGTAATAACTCTTTCCTTACCTTGCAGATGTGGGCTGGACACGTGGGCTGCAAATTACCCACCATCTATCTATCCCTCAATTGCTTTTCCAAGAATTCTCCATATGCTACAAACGGAAGCGGTGGTTCGGCCCAAAGAATTCACTTACATGTCATTTTTCAACTCTTCCTCCCAATTTGCTGGTTTACGTGTCTTCTTGGCCATGCTCCGTTTGAGTGAGGTAGGTATACGTGTCTTCCGTTAAGTATTGCAACAGAACTAGGTCAAGCCCACCTTCTCTCCCCTCCTAGAATTTTCTTCTGTTTGGTGGATCAAATTTGCAATCAAACGATTCTTTCTCAGCTGAAGACAAACACATATATGTATATAATCTTTGTTCTGTTTCACTTCCTATCTTGGTTCAGCTTCGTTGTTTTTGGGTTCACAAACTAAAGACCAAACTCCACCATCTGGTATGTAATTAAGTGATTTTCTACTACTTTTTTGGCTATCTATGGATGCATTAAGATCTGATTTGCATGCCTCTGTTCTCATGGTTGTCTGTTAATGCATACACAAATTTGGCACACCACCTGTTTGATAATATGCTTGAATATATAGACCAAAAAATTAGAGGGCTTCTCTAATGGTGTGCAATTCCAGTCTTTTTCTGGTTGTTCACTATTTTTCAAAACATTACAGTGGACTGGAACTGCAATTCACTACCCAAATCTAATTACTCACCAATATCACTATAAAAGTACTATCATGCACCATTACAATATGCATTGTCACTCCATTCAAACAAAATCTTTCAACCTGTATTCATTACAATACATAGTGCCCCTCACCAAATCCCAATTCCCCTCATCTTCAACACTATTAAATAATTATAAAAGTGGACCTATAAGTCACATGTTTAATGAAAACAACAAGGGAATTTTAAATTGTTCCTCAATTTCAAAGTCAATTAACTAAAAAAAAATTTTCAAATCCTAACCATTAACATAAAGAAACCATTAATGTGAAAACATCTTTTAAATAATAAAAAACCCCAATTAACTGATGAATTTACCTTTTATAGTGATGAATTTTATAGAGTAAAAATAAAACAAAGTAAGTTTCCATCTTTCTCTCTATAACCATAATTTTTCCAGTTAAAACAAACAAAAAGACAATTTTATAAAAAGAAAACAAAGTAGCAATCTTTCAGCAAATCAACAATAGCTAAAGATACAATATTAAATAATAAATAACCTATCTTCATAATTGTGCCTAATTGGTGATCATACGAGATTGTGTTTCTCATGAGACATACAATTTAAAGGAGAAGGTTATCTTAAAAATAAAATAAAATAATTCAACCCTCCATTAAGATAACCCCAAGCATTATCAACTTTCGAATAGAATAGTTATCCAGACGTTCAAATTGGACTTTAATCAGTAGTAATAGTTTAATTAAATCAAAGATCACAATCCAATTAAACATAGCTCAGGAAACCACCAGGAACATAAATGGCTGAAATACCAATGTCCCATATTTGAACAAAACAAAAAGACCAAACCAAATTCACAACTCAAAAGGCTTTTCTTTTTTTGTTGTTCCATCCCTCATGAAAAAATTCTAAATAATCTTACCAATGGGGTTAGAGAATACTTCCACCTCAACTTGAAAAGCATGTGCAGAAGCCTTTAGATCCCTTTCACTCTTGTAAACACCATTAAATAAACCCAAAATTTTATGGATTCAAAACCAAATGTATCAGTAACAAAATTCTCTACCTGAATTTTCCAAGTGATGGCAATGGGTTGTTAGCTACGAACATCTCAAATAAATTAATTAATAAGTACAATGGCTTCAACTAGATAAATATCCCAATTACTTGACAAAAATTCATTGATGAGATTCATATACATTTCGAATATTTAGATTTAAGATTTGAAACAATAAGCCCCTAATTTCAATATTCATCAATAGATCAATTGCATTCTCAATAATACAGAAAGGACAATATCCAAACTATACATTTCAATAGATCAATATCCACAAAATTCAATATTTTTGTTAATAATCAATTTGAATGATTCTTCAAACATAATAATATTTTCCTAGCAAACATAATTAATGACAAAGGAACTTGAACATAATAATGAACACCTATTACATCCATAAATTATTTTCAAATAATATAGTCATGTTAATCTTGACTAATTGTTCAAATAGTCCTTGATTCAATTAGTTGAGCTAAATTTGAACTCTTCCATAGTTATCCACACAAATATTCACAAAAGGCAATGAAGTTGCCACAACACATAAACAATGAAAATTTTCCTTTGTAGAACCATAATGATAATGATAACAATAACAAAACTTCAATAGCAGTTATAACACATCATCTAACACATCCAAGTAGTGGACCCACCAAGTCAAGAGCAACTGGAGCAACATAGATTCAACCACAAAACATTCAATAACACAAACAATCAAGGCTCAAATATTCTTCAAAATCACATAATCTCATAAATTACACCTAAACCAAAAATCAAGTCTTTCTTCAAAGGAAATGAGACTACATGAAGATGGGTTTTCGAAAGACATTAAATTAAAATTCAAAAACATTAAGTTATGTTAAAGACATTACATTAAAATTCAAAAACATTGAAAACTTAGTATTTTTGGATGCAAAAGTATTTCATTGTGATTCTTTATTTTCATTGAGTTACTTTTGGACTTCCTTCAACTTGATTGCTTTGTTGATGGGTTGGTTAGGTCAACTAGTTACTGGATTGGACCATGTAATCATCACCATAAAGAAGGGGGATATGGCAGTGTTCATGTTGGCTCCTCGTTTGGGTATGGAGCCATAGGCAGAAATGGTGTCCCTCCCAATTGTGTTATTTAGTTTGAAGTGGATCTCATCTCATGGATCACAGTAGTAAATGTTTGCAAGGATAGTGGAATTATCAAGAAAGTGATAGAGAAGGGAGAACAAATTGGCCCACTCCCATCCCAGTTCCTACCCAAGGCTTGTTTTCTCATTTCAACATTTTTCCTTAAAATTCTTTTGATGCTAATGTAATGATGATTGTTTCATGTGTCTGATGATTGATTGATTTATGACCTTTGTACAGATCGAGATCAGAAACCTGAACAAGCTTTGGCACCATTGGGAGAGGGAAAAAGTTGAGTATTTTACATTGGCTAATCTTTGGAATTCTTTTGATGAATGGAGTGCTTATGGTGCTTATGTGCCTTCCTCTTTGCAATCCAAATCTTTACAAGCAAGTCGCTGGTGAACAGCTTAAGGTATCAATTTCATTCTCTACAATTGTATATGTTCTTTGAAACATTTGTAATTAGCTAGAGCTTGTGCACTGGGTTGCTTTGTTTTTATTTGTAATTTGATAATTTGATACAGTTTGGGACAAAGATTATTTGTTGTGATTACATAGTTTCTTAAACGATTAATTGTGAACTTTTATTCTTTTATAGTTGGTTTGAAGGTTGATATAATTTTGTAATTTAATTGCTTGGAACCCTTATATGGTTTAGTCAAAGTTTTCCCATTTTGATGATTTCTTTCTTGTTTTTTGATATTAATTATAATTCTATGTTCTTAAACTGGTTTGGCAATTGAAATGCTCTCATCCCATTATTGATTGTTTGGTGTTTATTGACATTGGAAAAGGTACTCTTTTATATGTTTATTTTGTTATACAAAGCAATTAAGTTATTTAGGTTCTTCACATTCATAACATTAACTCCATTTTTACGAATTGTTGCATTTCAAAATTCTGATTAATGAAAGAATTGGAAACTCTATGATGAAACAGAGATTGGGCTGGGATTGACAGCATTTGGTGTCCTGTTCTCATTCTTGGGAATCATTTGATTTTTTGACAAGGGACTACTTTCCATGGGAAATGTAAGTAAAACGTTTCTCTCGTCATAATTTTATTGCTCAATTTCTTCCGTTATTGAGCATTTTCCGTTTAGCTTGTTATGTATTTGATGCCTACTAAACATTGTGTTATTTTGGTGACACTGAATCAGATCCTCTTTCTTATCAGCGGTGATGATATCCATTGGACCGAAGTCCTCGATGTAGTTTTTCACGAAACGTAGTAATTTCATGGTTTGTTTGCTCTATGTTTCCTCCATTCAGTGTGTGTACTCATCTCCCATTTTTATTTACCACTCTGGGTCTTGCCTTGTGATGATTATACGAGGAACTATTTCTTTCGACGTGGGCTTTTTCTTGGTTGTGCAGTGGCTTTTGGCCAACATTGTTACTTTTTGTGCGGAAGATACCTATTATTGGGTGGATGTTCCAACAACCATTTGTTAGATTGATACGTTTATCTTGCAATTCAATATAATGTTTTTTTGGAGAGAAGGTCGTTTATCAAGATATTGCATCATGTTGCTGCATTCAGTGAAGGTCCCCTCTCACCATCTGCTTTGGATGAAGTAGATTCTTTTGTGAATATAGTGTTTCCCTCAGGCACATTATTAAGAAGTAGTGTTTCCTCTCTTAGTAGAAAATCTAGACATATTCCTAAATTATAAAAATAGGAAATGGTAGGAAGGATTTCTGATTTTGAAAACTGACTAATTATTAATATAAGAATGACCAGTTCATCATTTCCATTTTGATTCATGATTTAATCATATCCATGTTATTTCATTTTGCTTGCACGGTCATGGATTCTATCATTGTGAAGCTATTCCATTCCTTTCAAAGCTAACTAACAAAAACTTTAGACATTTTTCTCGAAACCAGCAAATATAAACTTTTGACATATTTTCCAGGTTTAATGTGAAATGGAATAATGGAATTCAAAACTTTTAAGGCTAACTTGTTTCTAATAATTACCTCATTTTTGATTATTTGATTATTCAATCTATATTTTTTGTCTCCTTCTTCAATTCATACAATAAAGTTTAGAGAATTGAATGACAATTTGTCGTGTCTTTGTCTCATTCTATAATTCCTAGCCAATGATAGCGTAATTGTCGCGACTTTGTTTGTAGCCAATGAAGGTCTAACTAGTATTGTGAAAGGCACACTTCAAATTTTTTTTTTTAATGGTCAAATTATTACAGAAATTTTGAAGGGAAAAAAAATAGAGAAAAAGAAAAAGTGAAACACCAATAATATAGCGATCCCGATTTTTCCTCTACTGCTTATTTTATTCCGGACTCGGTTCCGTGGATGTATGTTGTTGTCTTATTCTTGTTTCCATCCTTTGATTCTTTGTATTTGAGTCTTGGGGTGTGTTGGGCAGGTTCGAACAGGTTGATTGGGTGTTGGAACAAATGGTTACTGTCCAGTTTTTGAGTCTCTTTGCTCGAGCGAGGACTTTGTCACTCGAGCGAGCCTTGTGTTTTTCCTTCTTCGCCTGAGCGAGGTTTTGTATGCTCGAGCGAGTATTGTGGGTCTTCGGGTTTTCTTTTCAGACGCAGCTTTGGCTCGAGCGAACTCGGTCTGGTGTGTCTCTTCGCTTGAGCGAGAGGTCCTTCTCTCGAGCGTGCGTCTGCTTCTCTTTTGGACCTGAAGGTTGTGTTTCTTGGCTCGAGTGAGCTTTCCTTCGCTCGAGCGAGCGAGGGCTATGTTTTGAGTTTCTTCGCTCGAGCGAGGACTCCTGCGCTCAAGCGTGCTTCTGGGTTGCAGACCTGAAGCTTTGTGTTGTTCGCTCGAGCGAAGCTTTGTGTGCTCAAGCGAGGTTGGTCTGTGTCTGGTCGCTCGAGCGACCACTCCTTCGCTCGAGCGAGCCTCGAGTAAATCAGTTGCAGCAGCGTGTTTCTTCTTCACTTTTTCATCTTTTTTTACTTCCAAACCCTAGATCTGAGTCTCTCTCTCTCTCTACATGCACCTTCTCTCTACAAATACCCTTGGTTCTTGGGTGAGTCTACCCTAATCTCTTTGTAAGAAAGGTGGAGCTTGGTGCGAGCTACACTTTGATCCAAAAAAGTTGTACTTTGGAGCACTTTCGAATTTCTTCATCTTCTCCTTTGGGATCTTAACTTCGAGGTAGGGATGATCTACTTCTTATGAGTTTTAACATAAATATTAGTCATTTAGTATAAAGACTTAATTGATCATAGCATAAGATAAAGACTTAATACATTGTATTTGTATCTTTGTTTGGGAGGAGATAGGGGATGTACTCCGTATATGATTATGTGCTTTAGTGCATTGTATATGTATATTGTTTGGGAGGAGATAGGGGATGTACTCCATATGTGCTTATTTGCTTTAATACATTGTATATGTACCTTTGTTTGGGAGGAGATAGGGGATGTACTCCATACGTGTGATTATATGCTTTAATACATTGTATATGTATCTTTGTTTGGGAGGAGATAGGGGATGGACTCCATAGATAATTAAGTTGACCGGAGTGTCCGGGGTGAAAGTCCCGAAACCTTATAAATTGAAGTGCATGAATGAAGTTGACATTTGAAGTGTTAATAACATGAGTTGTAGTCTCATTATGAATTGATGATAATTGAAGTGTTAATTACATGAGTTGTAGTCTCATTTTGAATTGTGGAAAATGGAAGTGTTAATAAGTTAAGTTACAGCCTCATTTAAATTGTTTAGTTAGATAATGAACCATATTTAGGAATTTAATTGGATGAATAAAGAGAAGTGGAGTGAAACATGGAGGTAATTGTTGCTGGGCTATGGGAAGGGTGTGCTTTGGGTTACAAGTGTTAATCATTTGTCGAATGTTAATGTTTTAGTTATTTCTCATATTGGACTTAGTATATCTCTACTGGGCTTTGGCTCACCCTACTTGGGACACTATTTTCAGGTACAGGAGATGTGCCGCCTCCAAGATCTTTGCTTAGGAGGTTTAGGAGTTGAAGACTATGCTTTGTTATTTTATTTTATTTTTTTGTTGGTTTCATCTAAATGCGAGCCGAGGGCTTTACTTGTAAAGGAGTTAGAACTCTTCTCTTATGTAACCAAGTAACAACTTGGAAAGATATAAGCCCACAGGGCATTCTATTATCTTTGTAAACATTTTCAACTTATATGAAACACCATTTGCAATATTAACTCTGATGTATGCATGGAAATGTGATTTATCTATCATGTATATAGGACTGTTAGATGTTGGGATTATATAATATTTTGAGGGCGTTACAAATAAATTTTAAATAGTGATTTTATGAATTTTTTGGTTTTTTTTTTAATGGATCTAAAAGTTTCATTTTAGTGTGAATTACTAAAGTGCCAAGTATAAACGCGCGTGTGTTAATGTGTTGTGAGATAAATGTGGATTTTCTCATAATATTGAAATTACTAAGTGTAACATTTCAAAAAAATTCCTCAATATACTTTTCCCAAACGTAACACTCCAATATAACACTTGAAAAACGTAACAATCGAATGTAACACACTAAAAAATTCTTATACTTTTTTCAAACGTGACACTCCAATCAATGTAACATACAAAAATTTCTTAATGTACTTTTTTCAAATGTAAACTCCAATATAACATATTAAAAAAAACTCTTTAGTGTACTTTTCTTAAACATAATAGCATAACATCCAAAAAAAACTCTTTAGTATACTTTTTCAAACGTAACATTCCAATGTAACACACTAAAAAACTCTTACTCTTATTTTTTTTTCAAATGTAATATCGTAACAACACATAAAACCTCTTTAGTATTTTTTTTTTTTTTTCCAAACGTAGCACTCCAATCAATGTAACACGCAAAAATTTCTTAGTATATTTTTTCCGAATGTAGCACTATAATGTAACATACTAAAAAAATTTCTTAATGTACTTTTCTTGAATGTAATAACGTAACATTCCAAAAAAACTCTTTGGTGTAATTTTTCCAAACGTAACACTCCAATTTAACACACTAAAAAACTCATTACTCTACTTTTGTCAAATGTAACAACGTAACATTTCAAAAAAACTCCTTATTGTATTCGTTCTAAGCGCAACACTCCAATCAATGAAACACTCTAATGTAACATCAGAAAACCATACTAGCAGAAATGTAGATTTCAAAGCTTGACAACCAACACTTCAGCCACTAATCCTTCCAAAAAAAATCTTCCACACCTCACATTTTTACTCCCATCCCAAAAACGAATCAAAAAATTAAAAAAATAAATCACAAAAGGGTATTCGCTCAAACTCAAATTAGTGAAAACCCGTGTGATATGAAAAGATTAATAAAATATGTTTATATGAAATAATATAAATAGTTAGATTTTTGCATGTAAATTATGAAAATTAAAAAAAAAATTGAAACCTATAATTTAAGTTTCACAATTTATGTATCAATTTTTAATTTGTCACAATTTCTGTTATGTAACTTCAACTCCCTTGCTAGAGTTATAAATTTGGACGAGTTAAACCCAAGTAACTTGAGTCAAGCTTGTAAATTTTTAAAGATTGAGCAATAGAATTTTTAATTCGGTGAAAACCTATGTAAAATTCAAAATTTTGAATAAATTTGAATAGACTTTGATAGAGAAACCAAATAATCTAAGCAATCAAAACAAAATTGCATATATAAATATATAAAATTATTTGCTAATTTAATTTTTAATAATAAATAAGCACTACAGGAAATTACACTTTTGGTGACCAAATTTGATGACTAAAAAAAATTTAGTGGCCAAAAGTTATGGAATTAGCGACCAAAAATTATATTAATCAGCAAAAGTACAAGAGTTAGCTACTAAATTTTTTTAGTAGTCGGCATATATTAATTATTGGCGACTAAAAACAATGTAGTTAGCAGATATGCCACAATTGGCGACCAAAAAAAAAATTTAGTCACTGTATAGTTACTTTTGACTACTAAATTTATTTAGTCCTCGAATGAAAAACAAAAATTTACTTTTTATTTTTGCAACCAGAAGTTTGATAGCCAAAAATTTATTTTCAGTGACCAACTCATATTTTAGTCACTGTATAGTTACTTTTAGCTACTAAAATGATTTAGTCGCCGAATGAAAAACAAAAATTTACTTTTCATCTTTGATGACCAACAGTTTGGTAACCAAAAACTTATTTTCAGCGACTAAACAAAATTTTAGTCACTGTATAGTTACTTTTGATTAATAAAATTATTTAGTCGCCGAATGAAAAGTAAAAATTTACTTTTTATATTTGGCAACCAAAAGTTTGGTAGCCAAAAATTTATTTTCAGCGACCAATTCATATTTTAGTCATTGTATAGTTACTTTTGGTTACTAAAATTATTTAGTCGCCGAATGAAAAACAAAAATTTACTTTTTATCTTTCGCGACCAAAAGTTTGGTAGCCAAAAATTTATTTTCAATGACCAACTCATATTTTAGCCGTTGTGTAGTTACTTTTGGCTATAAAATTATTTAGTCGCCGAATGAAAAATAAAAATTTACTTTTTATCTTTAGCGACCAAAAGTTTGGTGAGATTTTTTTTAATATTCTAAAAAATAATAATTTAGAGAATTGATCCACTTTTTAAGCTATTTGGGAAACTAACCTACTTTTTAAAATTGCATTTTGAAAATGCGATTTTCAAATTGAAATTGCAATGTGAAATTGCATGTTGAAAATGCAATTTCAAAAAGTAAAGTTCATGTCATCATAAATTCTATTTTCAACATGAGATTTCAAAATAAAATTGCATGTTGAAAATACAATTTCAATTTAAAGTTGCATTTTCAAAATGCGATTTTAAAAAGTAGGTTAGTTTCCTAAATAGTTTGAAAAGTGGTCAATTCTCTAAATTATTTTTTTTAAACATTTATAAAAAAAAAAAAAAAAAACTCAAAGTTTGGTAGCCAAAAACTTATTTTTAGCGACAAAAAAAAATTAGTTACCAAAGAACTAAAATATTTAGAAAGAGATATTTCAAATTTTAGAAAAATTTAAAAAAATAATTGGCGGCCAAAATATTTTGTGGCAAATTATGTAAAATGATATATATATGTATATATCTATTTTGCTTCCAAACCAAACCCTAAACAAAAACCAGCACCTCTGTCTCTTTATTTTCGGGGTCTCTGGCGCGGGTCGGTTGCGGCCACGAAACCTCCAATCCGTCATCCGTCCGCCAGATTGGCGGATTGAAAAAAATCAATCCGCATCCGTCCATCAATCCAGCGGATGTGGATTGAGCGGATTGGCGGTTTGGCGGATGGATGCAAATCGGTTTGGCGGTTTAAGATTTTAAATTTTCAATATAATTCAACTTGTGCACTTCTTCAAAAAAAGAAAAAAAAAAAAAAAAGAAAGTATTATAGTCAATACTTAAAAAACTATTACAATCACTGTATGTCTCATTCAAAAAAAAAAAGTTTGAAACTTTAGAATATCACAATCACTGCATGGCTCATTCACATATTACAATCACAGCATGATTCATCCACATAAAATATTACAATCTGTGGTTCTTAAAATATAATAACAATTCAAACCACCAAAACCATGAACAAGGCAGTAGTAAAGATTGTATGTCTCTATATTGTTACATCTATATATGTTTTTGAAAACAAAAACCAACCGGTATATATCATATTTTCTATTCATTATTTTTAGAGTTAAATTTAAAAACCAAAGAATATAGATAAATAATACGTTTATTTTTTTCAATTCAAAAAATATATTCAAGTTGAAAACTTTTTTTTCAACAGAATATTTAAACTCTTTTTCAATTCAAAACACAAACAAAATATTTAAACAAATTAAAAACATAAAGTCTTATAAATTATTAGGGGTGCTCGCGGTTTGGCGGTTCGGTTGCGGCCAAAGAAATCTCAAATCCGCCATCCGTCCGCCAAATTGGCAGATTGGAGAAAATTAATCCGCAACCGTCCGCTCGTCATCATGCATCCGTCCAAAATGAGGCGGATCGGTTTGGTTCGGTCGGTTTTGGCGGATCAGTATATCCGCTGCTCACCCCTCCGCTGCTCCTCTCCCCTCCCTCTCTCACCGCCGGTCCTCCTCGCAGTCACCGGCAACCGGAGCACTTCCTCCTCCTCCACCATCGCCAGTATTTTCTCTCACTCCGGTCGAACTGCCCATCGCTCTCCGTCGGTACACTGTCTCATCGCCACCATCACTCATTGTCGCTCACCGTCTCAAGCCCATTGATTTTGATTTAGGTATTTCTCTCTCTCTCTCTCTCTCTCTCCCCCTCTATTTCCCCATTTCACTATAGCTATAGGTTTTTTTTTTTTTTTTTGATGCTTTAGGAGTTTCATTTCTAGGAAACGAGTAAATTGGTTGTGATTTTTGTTCTAGATTTAGGGTTTTTTTTTTTTTTTTTTTTTTTTTTTTTTTTTTTTTGATGTAGAGGCTTAATCTCTCTTGCTAAATAATGATTATATTCATGGAGATTTGAAGTATTTTACCTTCAACTTAGAAACATAGTTCATTCCACAAACAACATTCAACCGATTGGTCTGTTCCCGAAACAACATTCAACATGCAAATTGCTGTCAATCTAGTTCAAGAAACAGACGAGGCATGCCCTTCTTCAACTTCCATATGCCATTAGTTCTGCAATCCAATTCTTAATTTCATTATCCTATGGTTGCTTGATTGAGAACTCTCTTGGCTCTCTGTGTCTGTGTTTGGTTTGTCCTCATATTGAATTGGATTCGTGGTTGTTGATTTGTACTTTTCATACATTTGTTCTTTTCCATGAATTTGTTCTTCCTGTTACATCTTTTGCCCTCCAATTGTTTGATGCAATGCCCGAATAAAAAAAAATTATCTGTCTCTACTCATCTTCTTCTTCTACTTCTTCTGTTGTATTTTGAAGTCACATATTGGTTTGGGTTTTAATATTTAATAAATTTATTTGTTATTCCTCTAGACCCAAGAAAGAATATCATGAAACAAGAGAGAACTCATACACATTGATTGTGTATTTATTTGCATGTATGGCTGCTAAAATGTGATTGTAAAGCAAAGTTCTAATCATTTTCTTCCACTCATGTCTATTGTGGCCTTGGCTGTGGTTGCAGCTCTGGTCTCTAATTTGTGATAAGCGAAAGTGAATTTCTTCTGATCTACAAGCACTCTTAGCCCTTGATTTCGTAAGTATGGGGTTTTGTATCTTTTATTGTTAGGGATTTAGATTGTCGTTCTCATAAGTATGAGTTTTTTTGTTGTATGTATTTACTTGATTCTTCAAAAGAAAAGCAGCCCCTTTTGATTCTTTTGTCAAGAGCATAGAGCCCTTGATTTGGTTTGCTAATACAGTTTGTGGTTTTGTATATTATATTGTTATGAGGGATTTTAGAGTAATTTTGGATACAATTTTGCTATACCTATGTTTATACGCATGCATTTATATGTTTTTACTTCATTCTTCAAAAGCAAAAGCTACCCAATTTGATTCTTTTGTCAAATCAAGAGTCATGAGCCCTTGATTTGAGTTGCTAAGACGGTTTGAGGTTTTGTATATTCGATTGTTATGACGAATTTAGAGTGTCATTATCATAATTTTGGATACATTTTTGCTATACATTTGTTTATAACACACACACACACATATATGTTTTACGTTAATTTTGCAATAGCAAAAGCTACCCATTTTGATTTTTTTGTCATCCTCCTCAATTATGAAGACAGAGTTGCCTTGCATTTTTTAACCAAAGAAGTAATAACCAATCTCACAATTGGGGCTATGTCATCTTTGCTCTTACTGGGTGAACAGTTGGGTTCTGGGCACTGAAATAATTCGAGGACTTCATTGATAGTTAGACCGTCTTTTTGGTAACAATGCTTCGAGTTGGCAGAGCATTATTCCCATTACATAGACAGATGCATACACTATCCCATGACAGTCCTAGCGAAACCCTAAAGAGGAAGGTTGCTGAGTTGGAGAAGATGAGGACAAGGAAGAACCCTAGGACAAATCAGTTATTTGTAGACGTTCCGGAGCCAAAAACATTCCTTGACACAGCGACTATGCCGATGGTTCTCACTGCTGTTGGAATTGCACTCTTTGCGAAGCTCCTGATGATGGTACGCTTAGTTTGGATGCATTTCTTTGTGTTTCCTTCAACTCTGGATATTTTAATTATCTCATTGGTTCTCTCATAATTTGCAACGTGCTTATCTGAGCCAAATTAATTTGTTTGCCAAATGCATAAACTCTATATCAGTTGCTACTCATTGGTAGTGGTTTGATGGGTTTTTATTTCTTTTAATTAAGAAAGTTGAAAACAAAACTTCATGGGTTTGAACTTTTGTCTCAACCTTCCATTATCGCGAATCTAAAAGTTAGCCATAATCTATCTATCGGACTGCCTAACGTAAGATACTCTCAATAGGGCAGAGCCTCATTGATGTTTGTGGTGACTTCCGTGAAGTATTAACCACATGAGATGGTTGTGATAAGGTTTCAAGTAATTGTGTTTGTGGGACTGTACAGGCTATAGTTCTCTAACCTTCTGAGATATTTCAAGATATGATTTGGTCATTATTGATTGAAGATTCATCCACTATTAAAATGGCATACCTAATAAAGTTTGGAGCTTAAATGTAGAGGTTTCATGTTGTTTCTTTTGTGGATTATTCTCTTTGACATCAATTTTGCTTGCCTGAAAAGCACGTCAGTCAATTTTTTTGATTCTATACTTGACAATATTAATGTGATTAATATGGTATACTGGCAGTATGATGAATCCAAATCCCAAGAGATGATTGAGCACAAAATAAAGCATGCTCCTGCTGGTCAAGGCACAATTAGGATGCTTACTCGTGAGGAGTGGGAGGAAATTAAAGAAGTGAGGCCAAGGACTCCGTTTGAATCAAAGCTCGCTCGTCCAAATGCACGAATAAGAAATGGCGAACCATTACACAAGGTGAAGCTCAATTCTCGTGTCATTTATCTTTTTCTTTAAATGGATTGAGGTAGCCAAATTAGTTATTTCAATCTTGCTGATACTACATTGGAAGGGGTAAAGGTGTTTTCCAACATCCTAATGAAAATTGATTGATAAATTGTGTTCAGTGGTTGCCTCTGTTAAATGGTCTTGAATTGGTTATTAGATTAAAAAATAAGTTGTGGTAATGTCTCCATTTTCTTTGATGGCCCATGATGGAGGGTTGATTCATGGTAAAATTTTGTTAGAGTTCCATTTTAGGAAAACTGAATGTGGTGGTAGTTTTTGGTATCTTTGACGCTCTCCTGTTGAATTTGCAATTTTTACTCCAATATTATATCTATACCAATAGAGTCAATCGATCCCCAATGAGGACACTTGCAAATACTAAGCACTTTGTTTGTCATTTAACCTCAGGCAATTGAATTTTGTGCTCCATTAGACATATTTATCTTGTTAATTTGTTTGTGGGTTTTGCAACATATATTTTCTAAAAATTGTTGAGATCTTCAGTTTTGAGGCACTTTCTAGGTTAATATGAGAGGTCACAGTATTATATTAATTGTGTGCTCTAATCCTCTACATGTATGCACTTTATTTACTTATGATTAGCACAAGACCAGAGCTGTATATGCTTGCTGTTTTATTTGTTTTAGTGTCACAGACTTGCAGAATTTCTCTTCACCAAATTACATGATAATATCAAAATCCAGCTATTACTGTTTGTATGGTTTCTTTTCTTGGGAAACAAGCCTCTATTTCTTAAGAATTAATACTCGTCTGACATGAATTTAAGATCCCTAATTATTTTTTGAATTCAGAACAAACTTTTGTTTTTTATGTGTTTGTTAGACAATGGCACGCTTTTAATCTTATATCCTATTTTTCCTTATAACCTTTAGCACTTGTGGCATTTTAGTATGTAGTAGTAGGGAACTATATTTGCACCATGCTCTGTTCTTTCCACATCTAACCTCAACACAATATGTGAACCTTTTCAATATTCAGCCTGTCTTACTGCCTCTTGAGAAGGCTCAAAATTAGGCTCTTGAGTTTATTGAACAAAATCTAGTGTAGTTATAATTAGCAGCTATGGCCTTGGCTCTAGCTGTGGCTGCTGTGGCCTTGGCTGTTGCTGCAGCTGCTACAGCTCTGGTCTGAGTTGTGGCCTTGGCTACAGCTGAATTGGCTTGTCAGATTATTGGCAAGTTGTAATGCTAACAGTAGCTTTGAAATTAATCTTTCTGAAGAATGATAAGAAGTGGCAATTTACAGGGTATTTTGTATTTATTTGGCAAATCAAATGACAAGCATAGTTGCCCAAGATTGTTTGTGTGGCAAGTGATGTTGCATGTTTGTAAAAGCAAGGCTTGTGATTGATCCTTATCGGATTTACTTAATTCTATGAGATTGGATTAATAATAGCATGTAATTCACCCATTTCAAAAGATTTATGGTTCCATATATATGCGATTGTTTATCTGGTGCTACTTTTTGGGAAAAGTAATATAATAAAAAAAGAAAAAAAATAAAGAGAAAAGGATAACGTTTTGGAGCTCTTTGCATATATCTATGTGAATCACCAATACATATATCACCAAAACCTTCCATCATTTCAATCAACAATGTTCAATATTATGAACAGTGGTTTATCATCATCATCATTATCAACAACAAACCAATAGGCAATGACAAAACATATTAAGTAGGATTAGTGAGACGCGTGGGGTGGTCCATCATTAGCTTGGCAGCCATGGCAAGCTCAAACTGCCTTATAGAAATTGAAAGAAAAGATAGTATTTCTGGAGTTGTGAAGTTCTCCCAACTACCGTTCATAGGGATTGTTGGTGGTGTTTGTAGTCATAGTAGTTTCATCCCATCCTTAGTATTTCTAGAGTTGTGAGGTTCTCCTAACTGTCGTTTATAGGGATTGTTGGTGGTGTTTGTAGTCGTAGTAGTTCCATCCCATCCTATGTATGTAGTCTCCATGTCCATTTCCATCTCTTCCTTGCAAACTTGATCTGAAAATTCTTCATTTGTATACCCAGTTCAAAGTTTGGGTTTTTCACTCAAGTGAGACATGTTTTGTGAAACATGTCTTGTTTATTAGAAAATGGTTTTTGTATATCATTTTCACTAGTGATAATGGGTTTTGTTTTTTGTTTTTTATTGTTTTTGTTTCCAAACTTTGAATAGGTTTTGATGCGTAATATTAGAAGACTTAGCAGTAGAGCACCTAGTGTTTGGATACTCTGAAGGACTTCATTCTAATGTGGAAAAGGTAAGCACATGTTTTCTATGAAATATTCACTTTCCTTGAATTGATTGAACAGAGTACTTAAATGGTTGGGTTTCACATAAAGGGTTTGTTTGGGATGTGGGTTGGCGTTTTAGCTATTTTAGCCTGAGGCTAAAAAGCCTCGTTTGGGATAAGTTTTTTTTTGGCTTTTTTGACTTTTGTGAGAGAAAAATAAAATGATTATGGTTTGAATGTAAAATTTTGTCTTATTAGGATAAAAAGCGTATTTTGTCTTTTTATGGCTATTTTAGCCAAAAAGCCCCCATTTAGCTTATGCGGAACGAGGGCAAAGTAAATTAGCACAAAAAGATTGTGTAAATTTTATGAAGCCTAACAAGATTACTAATGCAATTCAATTTCCTTCCAACCTGTTTTGAGACTAGGAACTACATACATTCATTTAAGCTAATTGGAAAAAAAAAATCTAAAAATAATCCAACTTTCAAAAAAGGGTGTTCGAGAGGCAAAAATGTAAAACAACCCCTAAACTGCTCTATGGATATCACGGGTAGCTTCCACATGACACATAGGACCTGTGGGGACAGACGGGATGTAAATAGGACACATAGGTTGGGAGTTAAGAGTTGAAAATGTCATAAACTTAGTCGAAAAAAGGCGTTTGGGGGACAAAAATGCAAAACTGCCCCCTAACCACTATTTTGATGTAACGGGAAGTTTCCCAGTGCCAAATGTGACCTATAGGGACAAACAGTACGTAAACAAGACGTGTAGGTTAAATGGCATATATTTAGACGAAAACGGCGTTGTAGTTGCCGAAAATGGAAAAATACTTATAATTATATAGAATGATTACTTGTAAAATATTTCTGGTTGCCAAATGTATGCGTTCGAGTTTTCCAAATTTTTATTTCATAATTTGAAAAGATTAATTAATTTTGAGTTTTATATGTTTTTTTAATAATTTTAAATATGCCAATATTTAGTCAATACTAATGATTAATTTTATTTTTGCAAATGGTTTTAGTCGTAGAATTGTGGATATGACTTTTTTTTGACAATTATAGAAAGGCATTGTTTTTATACCTCCGTCCTTATAATGATTCGTACAAATTACTTTTTTGGCATGGTAAATATCTAAAATTTGGCATGGTACAAATTAAAAATTAGTAGAAATTAGTTTTTAGGGCGGTACAGATTATCTTTTTGGTGTGGTACAGATTTCCTTTTGGACATTAAATTTGGTTAATCCTCTGTTATGTATGGAACTAAATTTTTTAAGTTGGATTATACTTGGTTTTTATGGAATTTGTATTACATTTACAATTTGACGTCCAATATGAATTTTTTGAATGGTTGGAAGTGAAATGTGTGCACATTGTCGAATGGTTGATAATATAATTAGTATTGATGGATTATATTATTTATACAGGGTACAGGTTGCACTAATAATGGATACAGGTGGTTGAGAATTAAATAATAAAAGAAATTTATATAGTATTTGGCGACTAAATATGTTGGTAGCCAAAAAGAAACAAATGGCTTTGGGTGACCAAATAGTTAGTAGTCAAAACAAATCAGAATGAGAGAAGAAACTATTATTGACTAATTTTAGTCACGAAAAACACGGCATCCTTTGGTGACTAAAATGTTTGGTCGTAAAAAACAATGAAATGAAAATTAAGAGGCTTTTGGCAACTAAAAGTTGAATTAGTTTTATGTTCAGTAAAAGTAACAACAATTAAACTATTTGGTCGTTAAGTGTATGTATTATATTACTGACTAAAATGTGTAGTCACAAAATGTATTATTATCTGTGACAAAATTCTATTGGCGACTAAAACTTTAGTCTCTAATAGTTGAATTTAGTTTTATGTGAGAACTTTTGGCAACTAATATTTTAGTCGTCAAAAGATAACCTTTGCCGACTAACTAAAGTTTAGTAGCCAAACATGCACTTTCGGCGACTAATATTTTAGTCGCCAAAAGATAACCTTTGCCGACTAACTAAAGTTTAGTAGCCAAACATGCACTTTCAGCGACTAATATTTTAGTCGCCAAAAGATAACATTTGCCGACTAACCAAAGTTTAGTAGCCAAAAGTTCACATTCGTTGACCAAAAATAGTTTGATCGCCAATACTATCGCCGATAGGGTACACGCGACGACCTTGGCGACAAAAAAAATTTAGTCGATAATGAGTTTCAGCAACCAAATATGGGGCTTTTGGTAACCAATATTTTAGTTGCCAAAAGTGTCATTTCCTGTAGTGAAGATTAATTAAAAATTTAATATTAATGAACAAAAGCAAATACACTTTTTTGAAAGGGATCATCGAATAAGTTGATATTAAAAAAAATTACATTTTATAATGGCATAAAATAATTTAAATACGATTTTTCAAAAAATATTTTTGATTTAAAAATTATAATAAAATATTTAAATATAATAAAATTAAATTTCTTACAAAATAAAAGTATCTAGATAAAATATATATATATATAAGGTACGAAAAAAATTTAGAATTTGATTTGAAAATATTTCTAAATAACTAATAAATTATCAATTATAACTCATTTGTTTTAAATAAAAAAAGTTATTTCACGAACGATCACTTTTATTAGAAAAATAATATTTATTTTTATTTGTTTTGCCAAAAGTCACCTTTTAGCAATTGAGCTAAAAAAAAATCATTTTTTATTTTAGTTTGTTTAATTGACAATTGAAATTAAAATAAAATAAAATAACAGAATTTACCATATTTCACAAGTGCTAAAAGAGTCTAGATGAATAATAAGGAAAATGTTTAAGATTCACAATTGTATCCACAATGCTGTGGTATATATGTGTCAACTCTTGATTTTTTATACGCTCAATGACATGGAGCTCAGCTCTCATGTCATATCAATGTGGGTGAAAGTGTTGGTCTGTAGTATTGTTGAAACAATAAAATATTATGTGTAACTCTCATTTTCTTTTTTTATTATATAAAAAAATTTCAACTTCACTTTTAATAGGAAAAAAAATGTTTATTTCTGTTTAATTTTAGCAAAAGTCACTTCATAACTATTTAAGCTAAATATTTTTATTTATTTATTTTGATTTGTTTAATTAACAATTGAGATTAAAAAAAATTAATAGAATTTATTATGTTTGGCAATTGTTAAAAAAGTCATTTAACTTTCTTAATGTTTGTGTTTTGTTAAAAAAAAAATATTTGTATTAAAGAAATTTATTGTTCAAGTCTTTGTAGTTTAGAAGGATATTAAAAAAAATTACAAATTTAAAACCAAAAATGATTAAAAAAATAAAAAAATATAAACTTTTAATAATGATTAATAATTTGAATACATATATTTAATAACATATTATATCTATGATTTTTTTGGAAGAAGAAATTCCAATAAATACACACGAAATGCATCCATACCCATGCACATATGTATGATTTTTTTTTTTTAGGAGAAAAAATTTCAATAAATACACGAAAAATTCACACACAAGTAAAGAGATTTGAACTAATGAATCCCAGCGAAGTGTAGGAATTTTGACCAATTTAGTCACGTCCCCCATTACCCACATATGTTTGATTGTGTATGTTTTGTTTGTAATTTATTTAGTTTAAATTTTAAAATCTAAAAATACTTACTTTAGTATGAAGTTGTTAAAAATGATAGAACGGATTCACAATCTAGGACTTTTCCATCAATCACTTTTGGTAAACAATCTTGTCTGTAGTGGTGGAGTCAAAAATTTAATATACCTATTAATTAAGGGTTTGGTTATGGTGTGCAACTTATACCTTACACTTTTTGTGTTCAACTTACACCTTACACTTACACCTTTTTTACCTTGCACTTACACCTTTTGTGTAAGGTTGCACATGGTGTGCAACCCACTTACACCTTACACCTTACACTTACACCTTACACTTACACCTGATACTTACACTTACACCTTACACTTACACCTTTTGTGTAAGTGGCACATGGTGTGCAACCCACTTACACCTTTTGTGGGTTGCACACCTAAGAAAACTCCATTAATTATAATCTCATAACTTTTCTTTCCCAATTAATAACAATAATATAATAAAAATTTTTCAAGCTAATATTAAACACAAAAAATTAATATTAGCACAAATTAATATTTTTAGTTTTAGCACAAATCAAATCCTTAATTTTAACACAAACAACAACAAACCAAAATTCTTAATTTTAATATAAATCACCACCAATCAAAATTCATAATTTTAGCATTTCAAAATCTCTTATTTTAACATAAATAAAAACAAATATTTTTTTTTTAGAAAATCAAAACTTAACAAATAACTATAAATTAATACTCATATTTTTTATTTAAAAGTAAAAAATAATAAATAAAGTTACTTGTAAACAATGAAGAGAAGACATCAATATTGTAGTGTGGTCCCAAATCTGTGTTGTGTGATCCCAATCTGGTGAATCACGAGTCGGTAAATTGCAAAACAACAAACAAAGACAAAGAAGACAAAGAAAATATGGAGGCACTTAATAAGTACTGTGAATAAATAAAAAAATAAAGAACTCCATACACTTTTAGAGTTTTAAAGATCCTACTGGTTGTCGCTGAAAGCCTTGCCCAACAACAAAAAAAAAAATTCGAGACTTTGGAAATTGGGGGGGAGAGGGCCTGTATTAGTATTTATCAGTGTTTGTGTGTATCAGTGTTTAGCTAGGCGTCTAGGACCCAAAAAAAAAAAAAAAAATTGAAAAGTGAAGATGTGGGATGTCAGTGTTTGGTTTGGGACTGTGTGTACTTAAAAAAAAATTAAAAAAAGGTTGAAATGTCAGGGAGGGCACGTGACACCCCTACACCCTTAGTGCCTCTGCCCCTGCTTGTATGTTCAGACACAATGATTTAAAACCCTAACCAAACAGGCCGGTTGGCCTAGAGGAACTAGGACCCGGGCCTAGTTTCGGTCCGAAAGAACCCCAAAACCCGGACTAGGCTGAAAACCGGCCTAGATTGCGAAAATTGGAAGAACTGCCAATTTAACAGGGAAAACCAGTAACCCAATACCGGTTATGAAACAACTAGACGGTTGGAAAATCTTTAATTATTTTTATTTTTCTTATTTTCTTTCTTTCTTTCTTATATATTTATATTTATATATATATATTTCAAAATTTTGACCAAAAACTCTTACTTCAAGAGTCTCCTCTCATGAGGAAGAGTCTCATTAGAAGTTTGAGCAGATTATGAAAGTATATTACTATTTATAGGAAAAGATTTTTCAAAGAGAACCTACAAAATTCTATGTGAGATTCAATCAAATAATTTGAATCATATTGATTGCAGGGAGAGTTGAAAATTTCATTTCCCTCCAAAATTAAATCTAGCATTCAATCAATTTGTTTGCAAGGAATGTTAAAAAAATTTAATTTCTTTAAAACAAGTGATTTTTTCTTATCAATTATGACTTTATTAAATATTATTAATAAATACTATGCAACAATTTTTATTTTTATTTGAGTATTTATATATATTTTTATTGATTTATAATTTAAAATTATATTTTTTTAATTATATAATATTAATTATGACTTTACGGTTTGACCGCTTTGACACGACAGTTGAACCGTGACCCGTCCACCCGATATAGAGACTCCGGTTTTGACCCGACATTTTATTATGTTCCGAACTCGGGTTTCATGGTTCAATGTTGTTGTCCATCTCTTATTATCCTTGATGTTCCTTAGATTGGTCATTTGGATTGTAGTTGTGTGTTTGGAACATATTGGTTGTGTGTTTTTCCAAACCTATGTTGTTCAGATTTTTACTCTTCCACTCGAGTGGCCATTCTTGCACTTAAGTGGGCTTTGCAATTTTTCTCCTCCGCTCGAGTGTCCATTATTATGCTCGAGCGGGATTGGCAAATGCTTAGTATTTTTTTTTTTTTTTGCAGACCTACAAATGCTGGAAGAGTATATTCGACGCTCGAGTGTCGCTTCTTACGCTCGAGCGGAACGTTGTGTATGACGCTCGAGCGTCACTGTCCACGCTCGAACGGATTGAGTGTATAACAACCTGTGAAGATGACCTTTTTCATCACTTTTCATTCCTCTCTCTCTCTAAAACTCTCCAAAACCTTAGACCTTGAGTCTCTCTCTCTCTAAAACTCATCTTCTCTCTACTATTTCACATAGATCCATTGGATTCTTCACTCTAGTGCCTTTGAGAAAGAGGTAGAGCACGTCGTGGGCTCTCTTTTCATCTGAACGAAAGTGGGTTTCGGTGTTTTTAGAGTTTCAATCTTGCTTTGCTCATCTTCTCTTCTTGAGGTAGGGATTTTCTATACTTTCATATGATTTTTAACTTAATTATTTGTTGTTGTGTAACAATGGTGGGATTTGGGAGTAATTTAAACAAACCTAGGGTTTGGGTGTGAAATAAAAAGAGGGGTTTTTGGTGAATGGAAAATAAGGGAAAATAAGTGGTTATGGAGTTTGAAAATGAGGTTGTATTATGTCAAAATTGTTGATTTTGGTACTTGGGTTGATATTTGAAAAGATGGAGTTTTGCCCTAAATGGGTCAAATTGTTATTTTGCACAAATAACTAAAATTGATAATGTTAATGTGCAATTGGATGATTATTGATGTAAATGGTGGAGTTGGACACGTGTTGTCTCCCACCCATGGAAATTTGAACAATTTATCTATTGAGAAGATTGTATATCTGTTTAGAAATATCTGTATTGGGCTATCAGTAGAGGATAGCTATGACTGTTGTAGAAAATGCATGAGGATTAGGTAAATTAAAACTAATCTATTATTAGTTGTCATTGAATATGACTATGCTTTAAATGCATTGTATATGTATGATGTTTGGGAGGAGATAGGGGATAGACTCCATTGAAATTAAGTTGGCCAGAGTGTCTAAGGTGAAAGTCCCGAAATCGTGTGCATGCATGGGTGCCGATCTCGCAGACGAAATTTTCGTAAAATGGCAGATTTGAAGTGTTAGTGTGGTAGTGTATTGAATTAGAAAACTACTGAGTTGTAGTCTCAGTTGGATTGTTGAAAGATAATGAAATCGACTCATGAATTGAGAATACTGAATGAACTTGAACTGAATTGAAGGAATATAATTGAAATATGAACTTTGGTACCTTATGATCATATAAAATCTGCATTGTGTTCTGGTTCTGAATCTGTATAGCTTCTTGCTTTGGCCCAATTTTTTGGTCCAGCATCTTGTTTTTTTCTGCTGTGATCATGGTTGGTGTGGTTTGGGTGATTTGCTGCCAGTGCACTACTGCCGTGTGGATGGTATCACTGGAAGGTTGGATGGTTGTCTGTTTTGAGGTGCAACAACTACAACATCACTTTGTAATCTTCTATTCTGCTGCATTTTGTTAATCTAGTGCCTCCTTCTACTGTATCCTGCTACTCTGATGCCTACTGTTCTGGTGCATATTGGAGTAAGGCATCAAATCTTCTATTTAGACATAATTTTGGTGGTCTGTTTGTAGGCCCATATGATTTTCAGATCTGGCAATATTTCAGTATGGTGTGAAGCTGCAGAAGCTGCTGGGATCTGGGTGTTGTTGCTGCTGCGATGGTGTGGAGTGAAGCTGCAGAAGTTGGTATTAAAGTGAAGCTTCAGATTTGTTGTCTTGGAGAGAATTTAGGTGTAGTTTTGGATTTGTTTGCAGGTTTTTTCTTTCTCTTGCTTAGGTGGAATTTAGACAATGTTTAGGTGGTTGGTTGTGTGATGTGCATCTTGGGGTTGCAGGTTTTTATAATCAGTATTTATGCTGGTTGCAGGTTTTTTCTTTTTCCTTCTCTTGCTTCCTTTGGATTGGTTTCTCGCCAATCTTGGGGTTAAGTGCTAGCAGATGATTTTGCTTCCTTAGCGGTGCCAACCTAGTTGGGATTGTTAAGGTTAGCGGTGATGCTTTTTGCACTTCCCTCTTTATTGATGTAAGTTCTTTAGCTTGTTTCGCTTTCTTCATCAATAAAGTTATTTTGCTTATCAAAAAAAAAATAAAATGTGAATATTTTGCCACGGGGATTGTATATGCATTGTACACTTATATCTTTGTTAAATTTCATATACTGTGTTAAATTGTTTTTATTAGGTTTTGGCTCATCCTATTTGGGAAAAACCATATTCAGGTGTTGGTAACATACCTCCGCCAAGGCAATAACTTGGAGGGACTTTTGGGATCAATAGCTTCTTTATTTTGTTATACTCTTTTGTTTAGCCAAGGGTTTTAAATTATATTGAGTTAGGCTAATTTTTGTATAACCAAGTAAGGACTTGGAAAGATGTAAGCCTATATGGGCATATGGCTATTTGTTTAGTTTCAATTCTCTTTTCATTGCAACACATGCCGTAAATTCAGGATGAATATTTGTAAATGTATATCGCATGTGTTAACTTTTGTAAACGAACTCTGATGAATGAAAGTATCTTATTTATATTATTCTTTCGCTTATGAGTTGGTTTTAGTGCATTATTTTCAGGGCATTACACCTGATCTGTTTCTCTTATTCGCTCACCGAGCCGATTTTCAAAACATTGCTCGGACATTTGGATTTGTTTATTTGGTTTTCATTTTATTTAATTTTGCACCTTATGCACAATAGCTGACAGAGTCCCCCTCACACAAATTGGCGCTCTCTCATTGGTCAAAACCCAAAATTTTAATCTCTTTTCTACTAATGTGTTTTAAACTTTAGGACAAAAAAAAAAACAATAACCAACTATATTAATGTACAAAAGTTATTTATCCTCATCTCTATTGTATTGATTTTGTCATTCGTGGTTATTATTAATGTGATAATGGCATATCATATAATAAAAAAATATTTTTTACTATAGCCAAGGGTGGAATTAAGACTTCAATATTTGTGGTCAAAAGATAGTATGAGATGATTTCTATTAGATGGACAAAAGGATTGAGTTATATAATTATATTTAAATATTTCAAATAATTATTAACATATCATTTAATATAAGTCAATTAAAATGAAAATCTATAGAACACTAGTGTTGATCTCAATTTAAAATGTGAATTACTTTTTAAGTCATATAATTATTGTCTTAGGCCCTTGGTTTTATAAACTTTATAAGTCGTCTAATTAAACAAAGGGTCTAGACAGTTCTAAAGGTTGTTAATAATATATATAAAATATCAAAATATTTATAATCTCAATACACATACATATCAATACACTTTTTACATACTTTTTGAAATTGTTTCTAGCATTTTCCTTAAACAAATTCTAAGCATCTAGATAAGAGATCAATGATTATTATTTCTCTTACAAGCTGATGAGATGTGAATTATATAAAATCATGATAAGATTTACTAAATCATCATCTTCTTTCCTCTTATTATTATTATTATTATTATTTATTTTTTTCGGTCAAGGAAAGAAAGTAAAAAATGAGAGACTATACTCACAACAACTATAAAATTCAAAGTTAGCCTTCGCACTTTGTGAAAGAGCGTCTCAACAATTTAGTCATTATATTTTAATATATATATATATATTGATTTCATCCTTGTTGAAATTGAATAATAAGAAAAATCATACCACATGAATCTTTAGCTTATTTCCATTTTTATTTTTTTTAAATATCTCTAATGATCATAAAATGTGCTTAAGTAGCTCTTGTGGGAGTACTTCACGTCCAAATTTTTAGTGATAAGTGGTAGGATAACCAAATTAAAACACAAGTTAATGTAAATGAAAGGTACCATAATTTTTCCTCACATGGAAGAGAGATTATCAATTTTTTGATATTTGAGTATCTGGGACCACTTATGTGCACCTCAATTAATTCTTGAGCCTTGAAGTTAACGGTTAGATAATCTTCCAACGGATTATCAATTTAGTAAATCAAAGGATCCGGCAACGGTCCACAAGAAAGAAACATGAATCCACAACACGAACCTTGAATATAAAAACGAAGAGAAGAAATTCTCACAGGAGAAATTTGAAAATTATTGATGAAAAACTGTATTGCTCTAAAGTCGTTATTTATAATAAGAAAATGTTATTCAAATAGGAAATAACTAATTAAACTAATTTTTTGGTAGACAAGAACATAATTTTAAAAAAAAATTTAATTGTCAAATTTGAGTTAAGTCCAAATTTAAATATTAAAACATTCAAGAAACATGGAAAAATAAAAACTGGAGAGAGCTTTAAAGATTAGTTTTTTTAAATGATTTTTCGAAAGATATAAAAAAAATTAATGTATTTGGAAAGTTATTAAAAAAAAATTATAAGTAAAAACTGTTTTATTGCTTCTTCTTTTTTCAAAAAAAAAAAACTGATGACATAGACTTTTTGACTTTTTAAATCTCAAGATTTGACTTTAATAACAAATCAAATCTTAATTTTTTAATTATTTCAATTTAAATTCCAAACTTTTTAATTGTATTAATTTAGGCCAAGTTTGGCAACCCAAAAATAATCCATCTTTTTATTTTTTTTCATCACATCACCTCTCTACTTTTCTGCACATCTTTTCGTAAAAAGACAAAAAGTATACTTATTTAGGTTATCCCAAACAACCCCTTAATATTTTCTTTTTCCTTATTACAGTTGACAATCATTTCTCACTGTTACCGTCATCTATCACCACACATCCTCTTCCCTAATTCAGTACTATTACTCCGTCCTTTTTCCTCTATCCACCGTTATTCATCCTCTTTCCTAACTCATTGCCACCCATCTTCTTCCTTTCTCAGCTCATAACTAATGTCGCTGTCCAGAACCACTGACCAAAAGTGCATAATTATAACGGATAGAATTGATACTATTTTAAAAGTTGAGAGTAGAAATCAAACAACACCTGAAAACGGATATATTTTTGTTGTTTAAACCAACCCCCACGCATGGAGCAACGAAGTATTTGTGTAATTTTGTTGGGATAGTGGTTGTGGTTTTTTTATTCTGCTTTATTGATTTTTTCCAAGTCTTCCTAAGGCCTTCGCCCCAAAAGAGGGCAAGGAACAAAAGAAAGTAAAGGAAACACAGAAAAAATGTAAAGAATTCCCACAATAATCAACATTTCATACTGTGAAAGGCACTCAAAGGCTGAGTTGATGTATTATTGTTCATTTATCTTATGTACTTTTCATACATCCAATTAAAAAAGATTCACTTTTTAAAAAAAAAAAATCAAAAAGCTGAGTTGAAGTTTTTGAAAGAAAAGAAAACGTGATTCTCGAGTAGAGGAATTTTATAATATGCAATTCATTTTGTGATGTCTATTATATGTTCTAGATACAATATTCATGATCTTTGTTATGACTGAAAAAATGTGTTTGATTATACTTTATGTGAGATTTGATTATTGATTATTTTTTTAGTAATGATTAAAAATAATTTAATTATGATACAACAAATGTGATAACTTACATATGATATACTTCTCAAACAAAGTGTGTAGCATGACTTTGTTAAAATATCTAATTAAATAGTGGAGGGGCATCTCAGTTATGTCGACAAAATTTAAATCACTTAAAAAATGATATGGGACAAATATAATAAAATTTTTAATTTTTAATTTTTAAAATTCTATTATTATATATTAAAATAACATAAATTGCATATTTTAAGCATTAAAAAAAGTGTAATTTTTTTAATTAAATTTTCACACGTATCTTGACATTAAGATCATAAATTTGGGGTGTAGATTTTTTTTTTTTTAGTTCACAGTGTAGAGAGAGAAAGAATTAGTGTTGAGAGAGAAATTGGAACAGTGATTGAGTGGAGATACAAATATGACATTTAAATCATGTAAATGGGGTTGGGAGGCCAAACTGTAAAAATGGCAGATTCATATACAGTAATTCCATGCATGACAAAAAAATTTTATCAGAAAAAGAAAAAAAAAAGACAAATTATACTAGTAGTTCACTTTGTTCCTTATATCATTTTAGTTTCTACCATTTTAATTGGATCAATTTTGACTTTGAATTTTTTACTTTGTTTTAATTTGATCCAATTAATTACAATTGTGAATATTTTTTTATGAAAAATATGTACATCAGCGACATGTGTCATGTTTTTAAGGGTAAAATTATAAACTTAATCAATTTAATGAGTTAACCTCAACTAACTCACTGTTTGTAAAAAAAACTCTAATGGCCTTAGCAATTGGATTAAATTGACACAAATTGAAAAAATTAAGAGTCAAAATATAACCAATTAAAAGTATAAAGATCAAAATAGCATAAGAGGCAAAACATAAGGACTAGTAGTCTAATTTATCATTATATGATCCAAAACTAATTAATCACAATTTACTACTCCGAATTGGAGTGTGTGGTTGATATTGAATTTTGTAATGTGAGGTTTATGTGTAAAATAAATTTGAATCATAGTACGATAATTTTAGATAATTTCTGAGTAAGATTTCTAACTTAGGTTAATACACACTTAGTATCTCTATACTTTTTTCAAAATCTCACTTTAGTCATTTTACTTTCAATTGTAACAGTCAACTTTCTATACTTTAAGTCAAGCTGCAATCTCATTCTTCCATCTGTCTGCTGTTAACAAAGTTAACAGAACTTGTCATTTAAAGCATATACGATATTTTTGTTGTCTCATTAGCACAATTATATATTTATTAAAATCTCACTTTAATCTTTACACTTTTATCAAAATCTCATTTTTCAATCCTTCACTTTTAGTTTCCGTTAGCTTTATTGACGGTAGATGGATAAAAGATTGAGATTGGAACTTGATTCAAAATATAAGAAATTAATTGTTGCAATTGAATGTGAAGGAATCAAAATAAAATTTAATAAAAGTATAGAGATACTAAGGCCTCGTTTGGCAAATGGTTTTTTCAGCCAAAAAGTCAAAAAATTACTAAAAAAATCAAAAAGTCAACAATCCATACTAAAAAGTCAAAGATTTCCTTTTCTTTCTACTTTTTGCACCTCTTTTTGTAAAAAGCTAAAAAATCATCCCAAATATATTAATTTTTTTTTTATATCACATTTTAGTCAAAAAAAAACTAAAAAGTTACTAAAAAAAGTCTATTCCCAAACGAAACCTAAGTATGATTTACTTTTATGAATTTTTAGCATTACTTGCGGCCGCATGGAACGGCAGCAATATTGCCCAGGATTAACGGCTTCCTAAAAAAAATTATACTATTTATTAATTTATATAAGATTGTATTATTAATGTATTTAAATTGAAATCAAAAGTCATTCATAAAATTTTAGTTACAAATATGCACCCCTTTTGAGGTGTGTGCGGTAACATTTTTAATATTTACACACTAACAATGCTATTAATACAACCTCAAGGCAAGTGGCCGAATGGTAAAGTCTGGAGGATAAAATTCATAGGTCTCGAGTTCGAGTCACCCCTTGGGGCCACTGGAGGTTTGCCCGGTCGTTAACTTCAGGGCCCTCAGGATTAGTCCTGGCTTCCCTTAAAATCAGCGAGTTGGGGATACCTGAGTTATCAAAAAAAAACAATGCTATTAATACATAAATATAAAATGAGATATAAATATTTCATAAAAAAATGTGATTCATAGAATGTAGGACCCAGATATGGAACCCACTCCCCGTATTTCATTCCATGTTTGGTCCTGTGCATCTAAAGTTACTATTTATACACACTAGATTGAGTTCATCATTTAAAGGCAGTTCTCTCTTGTTTCCCATATTATTCCATATCAAACATCCAAGCCTTAATGGAGAAAACTTGGTTCCTCTGCTTAACTGCAATGTCCTTGGCACACAGTTTCTTAGCCTGCCTGGCTATGAATGTTCCCAACTCCACCACTGATCAATCTGCTCTTTTAGCTTTCAAATCCTATATCACTTTTGACCATCCTCACCACATATTGGCAGCTAGCTGGTCCTCAGCCACCTCAGTTTGTGACTGGATTGGTGTCTCTTGCGGCAAGCGCCACTACAGAGTGGTGGCCTTGAATCTCCCAAACATGGGTATTGGAGGCACCATCCCACCCCACATTGGAAACCTCTCATTTCTATCCTACTTCAACATCACCAGCAACACTTTCCATGGTCGTCTTCCCAATGAGTTGGCTCGATTGCATCGCCTAAATGTTGTCGACTTTGGTGTCAACAATTTCGATGGAGGTGTTCCATCATGGTTTGGAAACTTACCCAAGCTTCAATACTTGCGTCTCGCAAACAACAGTTTCACTGGTTCAGTTCCACCTTCCATTGGCAACATATCAACATTAGAGTCTCTCAATTTAATGTCCAATTTTTTGGAGGGAAGAGTTCCCAAAGAGATCGGTTATCTTCCTAAACTGAAGTGGTTACGCATGCGATGTAATAATTTGTCGGGGTCTATACCGCCAACCATCTTCAACATCTCATCACTTCAATGGATTGATTTCACATATAATATGATGTCTGGTAGTCTTCCGAAGGATTTGTGTGTTTTTCTTCCTAAACTTGAAATTCTTTCTCTTTCCATGAATGAGTTTGATGGCCAAATTCCATCAACTCTAGGTGAATGCAGAGAGCTCAAATTCTTGTCATTATCTTACAATAAATTCAGTGGTTTCATTCCAAAGGCAATTGGGAATTTGACTTTGCTTCAGATTTTATATCTTGGTGGTAACAACTTTAAAGGTATGATTCATTCTCACTTGTTAATGTTATTCACTTTGTTCACATTTGATATATATTCAAAGTAAGAAGATTTGGAAAATTTCATAATATAATTCAGCATGCTTGGTTAGAGTTTTCCAAAACTCTTTTCAGAAAATTCAACTTTCTTGTTTTTCGTATTTTTTTATTTTTACTGAATTTTTTTAATATTTTAAACAATTTTTTTTTACTTTTTAGACATATCTAACATAAATATACCTAAAAAGTAAAAAATTTGTGAAAGAAACTTTTTAAAAATTCACTAAATACCAAAAATACAAAAAAAATTACGAGAATTCCGTACATATTTTGTATTTTTATGTATTTATTAATTTTTTAAAATATTTTTTCACAAATTTTTTACTTTGTAGATACATCTAAGTAAGGTGCATCTAAAAAAGTAAAAAAAATGTTTAAAATTTAAAAAATATTCACTAAAAACAAAAAAAAAAACACGAAAACTAAAAAACTCAGTTTTCAAAAAACTTAATCCAAAAAACTCAAACCAAACACACTGAATCTTTTTCTTTTCTTTTTTTGGTGTATACCATATTCACAATCATGACCTTTGTCTTATTATGGTATTGGTTATATTTTAGTTATAATTTATTATTGTATTAATTATGATCCTTTATAATTTTATTTTGTTAATGACCAAAGAGATTTTAATTATGTTGCACGTGCTATTTGATTATAATGCTTGCTTATGACTTGATTATATGATTTATTATCATTATTATTTTAGTTACGATAGATAAAATCTTAGTTATGTCTGATTTGGTTATAAGTTGTTGTATTTTTTCAAAAATAATAATAATTGTTGAATGACTAGGGGCGAAACTATAAAGGTAGGGAAGGGACCCTCCAAATTTTTGAAATTATTTATCAATATTCATAAAAAAAGGTTTTGACTTTTTATTATCCCTTATGTTAGTTAATACTATCAATTTTACCAAGTTGATTTTATTAATATAACTAGCACATATCACTTCATTTGTTAATTTTAAAATTCAAATGCTTTGTCAGCTTTTTAATTAGTATGTTTTATTAACTAATAAAATGCTTAAAACAATAATTTAATCGATTATATTCTGAGATATACTTAATAATTTAAAACTTTGAATTATAAAATAAATAAATAAAAGAAGACTTGTTAGATTTTTATTTTTTCCCTTCATGAAATACGTCTCCCAAAATGCTTGTTATATGCTAAGAATTAGTTAATAATTCAAAACGTTTATATGTTGAACCACCAACCTCTTCTTCATTGCAAGTATCTAAGTGTTGCTTCAATAACTATTTCTTTCACAACGCTTATCTAAAAAAGGATAATTCTAAGCACCCCAAAAATTAGGTTGGGCACCCCATTACTTGGAATACCCCAATTTAAAATTTAACTATTTATTTATTTGTTTAGACATCCCAAATAATACCTATTATAACCCTTAAAATAAAAAAATAAACTTTAGAAATTCTACCTTCTACATCTCAATTCTAATACCTACTATATGTCCGGAAACTTAATTTCAAAACTATGACGTTTATTCGGATATTTAGTGCCGAACAAATGAAATATGTTCGAATATTCAGTTTCGAAAAATAAAAAATTGGTTGTACCATTTTCGTATGGATACTCAGTGCTGAACAAATTATACATGTGTGTATATATATCCTGATACTTAATTTCGAACCTATGAAATTTCTTCGGATGCTCAGTGCCGAACGTAATACCGGATAGTTTTTTTTTTTTTTTTTAAATTGAAGTGTGAAAAGGTTAGAAAATTAAATGTTCAAAAAAACAGAGCTATAAATATGATTATCATAGAATTATTGATTTGGAAGACAATAAAGTATATTTGAATATTAAATTTGTGAAGAGATTAATGGATGAAAAAGAAATGGAAGAGAAAATGGATTAAACAAAAGTACTAATTTTTTTTTAACAAATCCCTTCTCCCGATTCTTATTACAATTTTTAATTGATCTAAACATTGGACTATAAAATTTTATGTGGCATCAATTCAATAAAATTAAATTTCTTTCTACCATTTCGTTGCCTTAGAAAAATAAAAAGAAAATGGATTTTTTTGGGCGGGTTTGGTTATCCATAAAAATTGAAGAAGCGTAAGTAATTGTTTTTCTTTATTTTAACAAATTCAAGATTCAAAAATAGTATTAAAAAAGAATTACTAAAATTTGATATATACATCATTTGCCTATCCGAAAGTGCAACCTACATGTTTGCCTACCCATTTGAAAAGCAGCTTTATTTTAATGTGTGTATGTTGATACTACACAACACTCTTGGTAGCTAGGTACAATTTGTAAATTACTTATTATTTTGCAGGCGAAATTCCACAAGAACTAGGTGGTCTTCATAGTTTGGAGGGTTTAGCTATCGAATCTGCCAACGTCACTGGTCTCATACCATCTTCTATTTTTAACATCTCTTCATTGGAAGTGCTTGTGCTACATACCAATAATTTATTTGGTAGTCTGCCAAGAGCAATCGGCAACTGTACCTTGCTCTCAATATTTAATGTTTACGAGAACTACTTGACAGGTAACCCATCCATCTCTCAAACTTTAGTTGCTGACTTTGGGTAGGGAATGGGCACACTAATCATAAATTTAGATAAAGAAAATTTTAAAAAATAGAAAAAAATATTTAACTTATATTTCATTCAAGTTGCCTTCATCTTTTCATTTTTTATTTTTCAAATCCTTATCTCAATTCATAAATCAAACACAATCCTAATGCCCTCAAAAACTTTTTTAATTTCTTCAAATTATAAGAATTAAGTTTAGTAGTGTAACTTGGGCAAGCTCAATCCAAACAACTTGAGCTCAACTTGAATTTTTTTAGGACTTAAACAAAATATTTTTGAATTCGGTATGGGTTTGGACAAAAATTCAGAAATCCAAATTAAATTTGGATGAGTTTGAGCAAAGACATCAAACAACTCAACCAACCCAAAGCACAAATTACATATATATATATTATTCGCTGGATGATATTAAAATAATTTAGATCTTTAAATCATATTAAATATATATCGATCATGCTACGTAGCTCGAAACCGCGGCTCGAAACCGCGGCTCGACACCAAAACGACGTCGTTTTGGTGTCGAAATTTTTTTTTTTTTTTTTTTTCTTTCTTTCTTTCCTCCTGGTTTTCTTACAGAACGAAGAAGAAGAAGGAGGGAGGAGGAGGAGGAGGAGGAGGAGGGAGGGGAGGGGGCCATAAAAACCGGGGCTGGAGGAGGGGGAGGGAGGGGAGGGGAGGGGACGGGGCTGCGACGACGGGGCTGGAGGAGGAAGGCAAGGACGACGGCGGGGCTGGGACGGCGGGACTAGGCTGCGACGAGGACAACCCACGGCTGGCAGACGACCCACGGCGAGGAGGAGGAAGGCGAGGACGGCGGCAGACGATCGTCTTCTCTCTCTCTCCCCCTCTGCTTCTCTCTCTCCCTCTCCCTCTCCCTCTCCCTCTCTTTTCTCCTTCTCTCTCTCTTTTTCTTCTTTTCGAGCCAAATCGAGCCTGGTAGCATTCGAGCTACCAGGCATTTTCCAATATATATTATACACACAATTAACACAACACAAAAATAAATACTTTATCACTCATAAATTATAAAAACCACTATAACAGCATCTTTCTTACATTGTATAATAAATTATTTGTTTTGATATTATTAATGATTTTATAAAACAAATGTAATTTGTCACGTCCCGAATTTTAATTACTCGAAATCATTACCAAAGCCTGTAAATTAGGTCCATTTTTTTTTTTTTACTTAATACATATAAAAATATCTATTATACTTGAGTAATAGAAATACAATGATACATCTTCTCTCTCTCTCTCAATGAACATTACAATGACAATCATACATACTAATCTCCTACTGTGCTACAAATAAATAAATACAAATATAAAATCCACTTCCTTTACATCTCAAATGAAGTCACACAAATGGACTCAAGAACTCCATACATCTTCAATCAAATAATCCAAACTTTCTTCCTGTAAAAAGGTAAAACAACAACGGGGTGAGCACTAATGCCTAGTAGGAATCTCATAGTTCTAAATCAATAACTAACACACAGATAAAAATGATCATGCATGCAGGGTGATACCATATAGTAGGGTGACATTTCATAATCTCAAAATATTATAAATAAGGTATCTTTTTCTCAAAAACTATTTAAACACTTGTAAGAAAACCTTCAACCATTAAAATCATCCCTTAACTTTAGAAAACCATAGATCCTTGTGAAACAACCACATTTAAAAAACATCATTTAAAGGTTATTAACCAATTCCCAAACATTTCTCAATTAATTTTCCATTGTTAATACTCTTCTTTTCCTTCCATTCTTCTTTTCTACTCTTCACTTTTAATTTAAAACCCCATAACTTCAAGTTCAAGTTCCCTTTTTAACTCACCAACAATTCTCCTATACTTAATTCACACCGTTAATTACACCCGCAAAGTTTCATTTCAAGATAACACAATGTTAATAACCCCTTTCAATCCAATCCTTTATTTAATTATAGAACAACGCTCACAATTTACTTTTATTAACACAACTACTTCATTAAGTTTACCATCATAGTCTATAATCCTCATATCTATTTTTGATTCCCATTATTTACAATTAATGCCCATGCACAGTTCCTCTTTAAACCAAATTACACATCAATATGAAATTTCACAAATTCATCACAAGCAACAAATAACATCATCAACTCAACATACTTCTCAACACATAGCTCAACACAATCCACCTTTTGCCGTCTTACTACGGCGGGACAGCGGGCACCCAATTCATAACACTTTCCACCTTTCGCCGGCTACCATACGGCGGGAAGTGAACTCCCAAAAATCATTTTCGAAAACCAATCATTTTTGTAATTAATTTCCATGTTCTATAGAGAATTCTCACAAAGTATGTATATAGATATGCTTTTTCCTCAACACAAAAGTAAATGTAAATGCAATGCCATGCCAAGGTAAATCAATGAGGAAAAACATCTGTTTCAATGCATTGTTTCAAAATCACCATGTTCTCAATGTCATCATGTGATCTCATAAATTTCAAACTTCCATCATTAATTTAAAAGGGGCGGTAAATACGACACTGATAATCCCTAGGCTGGTGTCTGAAAGTAGGCTCAACAAACACTACCAAACTGTCATTTTTACCGGTGCTAACCAGAAGGCTCAACACCTATCCGCGCGGCTTTCGGGTCTTTCACCCTGGACACTCAGGCCAACTTAACAAATCAACTACACCCCCTATCCGGACTTACCACGTATTTACCCCATTCACATTTCCATATTTCTTATATAAATCATTTTTTGTCATGAATGCAAATCTCTTCGATTTAAAACCACAATGCACAATGATTAATGATATGATATGCAAATGCAAAAATCTCTATGATTCATAACATTCCTTCTCAAATCAACCATATACCATCAACTTCCTCATTTCACAAGTCAAAGCAACATGGTCCCACCAAGGACTACACATGAAGTTTTCAAAACCATTTCTCCAACTCAATATATTTAAAAGTTTACCAATCTTGCAAAACACATTATGGAATTTACACCCATTCATCTTCTATTCAAAGAAAGAAAGGAGTTTTATGAATATTTCCATGTTCCCCCAAAATCTCTAAATTTCTAGTGTTTTCACCAAAAATCAAACATTTCTCATCCCCATAAAGAAACTCCATTAAATCATCCTCTTGAGTTGAATGACTAAACAAGCCCACTAGGAATTTAATAAAATGATTTGAGATTAAACCCATTTTGGAAACTCTACATTTTAGATCACAAAAACCAAAATCAACATGATTCAACTCAACACCATTAAATATAATTCAACATATTTCAAGAGAAATTCTTAAATCCCATTTCAACATTCCATAACTGAGTTTGTGTCATCTATATCATTAATAAATCATTTCCCCCAAATTTCCTTTCTCATTAAAACATGATTTACAATGTTCATAACAAAGTTTATTCGCAAATTTTAAACATAATTTTCAAACATAACCAAATTCCAATTAAACTTGTACACATATAATTCAATCTACCAATTTCATGATTCTACTTTCAATTTGGGCCAAATCATTGATTATCATCATGAATCAACCTAGGGTTTCTAGAAAATCTAGAAATTTCAATTAAAATTTTAAACTTCTTAACCCATTACTTCTCATTCCAACCTTCCCATTGATTATACACTTAGGGTTCACAATCCATCATTTTAACCCATCAATTTAACTTCCAACATCTCAAACCCTAAATCCCCAATTCTCATAATATACACTACATGCTCAAAAATGTGGGTTTTACATGTATATAACCAAAATACCACAGATCTATCTATTTATGGAAGTATTGAAGAAGAACTAGGACCCCTACCTCAAGAATCAAGCAAAGGAGCGAAGCTTTGATGAGAATCCGTCACAAATCCGAGCTTCAATCGGTTGAAAATGTTAATCTTCTCTTGTTCTCCATCCTTGATGCAAGAACCATGGTGGATTGTTGATAAAAGTGGAGGAAATCAAGGTTTTTAGGGCTAGGTTTTTGGACCTAGAATGAGAGGAAAGAAGAGGGGAAAAGAAAATGTAAGAAATGATTTAAAAATCCCGTTTTTAAGCTGCTGAACTCGCAAAACCCGCTCTAGCGTCTCTATTCCCGCTCGAGCGTACCTGCTCTCAGCACAGATTTCAATTCAAAACTTCAAACATGCGTAACTCTCTCATCCGGACTCCGTTTTAGGTCGTTCTTGTGTCCAAATTGAAGCCCCGAAAATAAGCTTTCCAATGGTTCTAACCTCACATCCAAATTCAAAGTTTGGAAAAAGAAAAAGGCAAAAGAGTGACGGCTGATCGTAGGCGAATTGTTCGAATTAAAGTTTTTGGTCCAATCTTCCTTTACCATCATATTACCACCTCAATCAATACCCCAAAATAAAATAAGGAGGTTCCAAATACACTAATAAAAATGCCAAAAACGAACCCACGTACCTCAGAAATTCAAACTCAACCAAGCGACCCGCTCGAGTGTCTAACCTTGCGCTCGAGCGCTCAGACCAACAAAGCCGTCCGCTCGAGCGACCACTTCTACGCTCGAGCGGGAATTTAAAACTCTCAGAATCTCGGGCAGCCTGCAAAAATACTGGGAGCCTCACAAGTCCGCTCGAGCGTCAACTCCTCCGCTCGAGCGGAAGGAAAAATTCTAGATCGTCACATAATTAGAGTATAATTTTAACAAATTAAATAACTTAGCTGCACTAAAAAAAAAAAACTAAAATTTATGTGCAATTTGAACAATTCGAGTTTAATTTGGATTGGACTTGAGAAGACAATCTCAAGTTACAATCCAGACTTAGACAGCTCTTAACACAACTTGAGCTTAGGCTTGAACAACCTCTCACTCCACCCAAACAAGTTGGGTTGTTATAGCAATACATCATATGATTTCCAAGCTACATCTATGCCTTGCAAACTTGGGAAATCCTATGGTGTAAGGTGTGTACCAAAAGCATCTTATCACAAATGATATAATTTTACCACAAAATTTCATAACATTAATCACAAAATGTGTAATCTCAACACAAATTAGCATAACAAAATGTACAAAATTTTGTGGTTTATGTAACAAAAGTTTGTGGCTAGGTTACGCTATCCTTTTGTTTAGCTAATTTATAGCGAGATTATGCATTTTATGATTGGTGTTATAAAATTTAATGATAAAATTATGCTAAGTTGTAATAAGGTGTGTCCCATAGGATTTCCTTGCAAAGTTATATGCATTGATTACCAACTCATTTGGGCAAGGCAGATAATTATCTAACCCAAGTCCTCCAGGGAAATTTTATGGTGCACACCTCTTTTAGGTGTGCACAATATACATCTTTAGTTACGATTTTTGAGTCAGTGGTTGTAATTTACTGTGTTGTTAGTTATGACACATTGTGATATTAGTTATGACAAAATTTTAATTATGATCCCAGAGTAGTATAGTTATATGTGATACTCAGTTATAATTTAAATTTTTTTTTAGTTACAACTCCCATAGTATTGAATTATATCATCTGTAAAACTTACAAATATTATAACTTACATATGTGTACCATAGTATTTTCCATCCATCCATAGCATAAGTCCACCATTCATAATACAAGTCTCATCTCTCATACCATCTCCAAACCAACATAAGAGAGCAAAAAATAATCCAAAATATGATAGAGGAAAATAAAATAAATAACGCAATCCCATCATCAAACTAAGTCTAAAAATTGGATTTATATATCATTTTTCTTTAAACATAGAAATATAATAGCATTATAATTATGAATAAATCAAACTAAGAGGTTGTTTGAAAAGTGATAGATCAGTATTTTTTTGACTTTTTATGAAAAAAATGTAAAATGTGAATTGGGGTTGAAGTGATATGACCCAAATAAAATAATGTGTTAAAATAACATGTGTTATTTTAAAACATGCCAAGCAAGACCTAAGTCTTGTGTCCCAATCAATTGAAATCGGCTATGTGAAATTTTTTTTCTCCATTATGTTCTATCAAAAGTTATATACTCAAATGATTTAAACAAATTTATATATTTGTTTTCTATTCTTATTCCATGTCAGTTTAAGTCTTTTTCCCTCCATAATATTTTCATTTATGATGATCAACTCTTTTCTCATTCTACGACTAACTAAATCTTAATTCTCCTAATATGTATTATATATTAAGTAAAAATCACTTTTATCTGAAAAACTATATGAGCTTCAAGACATTAATAAAATTTCTTAATTTTATTTTAACTACTCTTAGGCGTAACTTGAATGAAAATAGTTAAAATTTAATCAATTCTAAATTCTTTTTTCTATATATTTTAAACAAATTTTATGTTATTATTTAATTTTTAAAATTATTTTTCAATTGTTTATTTATTTTTGTGCATAACATAGGTATTACACTTGTTCCAATTGAAGTGAAGATTCAACTCTATATGGATTGATTTTTTTTTTTTTTTTTAAATCTAAATTTTTTCAAAAAACCTAAAACTAACTTGGTGAAAAAAATCATAATAAATACAAAACACTCATCAGTTCATATAGTTTTAAATTTTTTCTAAGGCAAAAATAATTTTTAGATATTCAAAAATATATATTTGCAGTTTATTTTTGTCAAACTAACCTATTTTTTCAAAAAAAAAATTGAATTGTAAAACTGAAACCGGATAGGGTACATTTTGAGTAGAGCTTTTGTTTTATTATTATTGTTCTTTTCTTCTTCTTCTTTGTCTTTTTTTGGGATATATTACATGAGTGGAATTTTTTTTGGATAAATTACACTGACCTCATCTAAGATTTGAAAAAAAAAATAAAATAAACCCTATAAGTTTCATATAATTAACTAGGGCACCTTTAGGATTATAAAACACTTAACCCCTTTTTCATTAGTAATTGTTTAGACATATTGTCATCTCTTTTATACAGAAATATTTATTTTACCTTGATTATTCTTGTATCTTTACATCATCTGTATTAGTTTTGATCTATTTAACTTTAAAAAAAAAATTCAGTGTAATTATGCCAAAACTATGAATTTGTTGTATTTTCTTTAAACATAAGGAAATATTGCTATAATTAATCCTTATTTTTCATCTTGCACCACTTATAACTTCTTGTCATATTTATATGTTACAAAATTGAACATTGAATTACATGTTCCTCCCATAATATTTAGGCATCTTGAATTGTCAATTAAGAATCAAAAGGTTTCTCATCTACATATGGTCTTCTAAATTGGCCATATAGTACATGGAAAATACTAATAGGTACTCCTACAATGTAAAAGAAGAGTTATGTGAACGCAACCATTAGCAATAGGTATAACTCCACCAAGAGAAACAAAAAAAGATGATGTCAATTGTGCAAGTTAGAATATTTTGTCTTGATGTTAGTTACCAAGGTGAATGTCTTAATTAATATTTTTTCTCATCGAAGATTCTTTTTTTTGGGGGGGGGGGGGGGGGGGGGGGAGGGGGGAGGGGGGTTAAAAAATTGGTTTCCATTGGTTTTTTTTTTTTTTCTTCAAGTTTCTGCGTTTATACATTTTGGCAGGTCTGATACCAGAAGAGATTGGTGAGCTTCCAAATGTGAGACGGCTAACACTTGCTATTAACAACTTAATGGGTGCCATTCCAACATCAATTTTTAATAGCTCATCACTTCAGGGTATCTCGCTTACAAGAAATAATTTGTCAGGCAATCTTCCATCAAGTATAGGGCTTTGGCTACCCAATCTTAATTTGCTCTATCTTGGAGGAAATAACCTCATTGGAATTATTCCCGAGTCAATTTCAAATGCTTCTAAACTCACTTCTTTAGACCTTGGTAACAATGCATTTACGGGTTCAATTCCAAAATCGCTTGGCAATTTACGACTACTCCAATCACTCATCTTGCAAGGAAACAATTTGACGAGTGGGTCATCTTCTTCCTCTCCCGAATTGAGCTTCCTCACTTCCTTGGTAAATTGCAAAGATTTAAAATTATTGTGGATAAATAGTAATCCTCTGGACGGCATTCTTCCAACAACTATTGGAAATCTCTCTGCTTCCCTTGAGAAATTTGATGCAGGTTCTTGTGGAATCAAAGGCAACATTCCTAGTGAAATTGGTAATATAAGCAATTTGGCATTCTTGAATCTGCAACAAAATGGTTTGACTGGATTCATTCCCTCTACAATTAAAGCATTGGGAAAGCTTCAAATATTGGATCTTTCCAACAACAGACTGCAAGGGTCCATTCCAGATGATATATGCCAACTCAAGAACATGGGTGATCTACGATTGAACCAAAATGAACTTTTTGGATTGATTCATGAATGCTTAGGGAATATTACATCTCTAAGATATCTCTACCTCAATTCCAACAAACTAACGTTCGTCATACCTACAAGGTTGGGCAATCTTAAAGATATCTTGGAAATTAACCTGTCCTTGAATTCTTTAAATGGCAATCTACCACCACAACTTGGGAGTTTCAAAGTTGCAATACTAATAGATTTTTCAATGAACCAATTCACAGGCAAAATCCCAAGTACAATTATAGGTTTGCAAAACTTGGTTACTCTTTCATTGGCTCACAACAAGTTACAAGGATCTATACCTGACTCATTTGGCAGTATGGTAAGCTTGGAATTCTTAGATCTATCCTATAATGACCTCTCCGATGTGATCCCCAAGTCCTTAGAGACACTATCTCATCTTTCACATCTCAACATTTCTTTCAATAAGTTAAGAGGACAAATTCCAAATGGGGGACCTTTTGCAAACTTCACCATTCAATCTTTCATGTCAAATGAAGCATTATGCGGCTCACCAAATTTTCAAGTCCCGCCATGCCATACGAGTTCCTTTCATCATCTGAGGGAAAAAAGAGTGGCTCTAGCTTTATATATTTTGTTACCTATTGCATCCATACTGCTTGCTACAACCTTTATGTTCTTGTTCATAAAATGTCGAAGAAAAAATAAAACTCCATCCAATGTTGATCTCTTACCAACAATAACACCTCCAAGAATCACATACCCACAGCTTTTTCGAGCAACTAACGGGTTTAGTGAGAGCAACTTGCTTGGTATGGGGAGTTTTGGTTCTGTCTACAAAGCTATCCTTGAAGAGACCACAGTTTTGGCTATAAAGGTATTCAACTTGCAAGTAGAAGGTGCATTCAAGAGTTTTGACGTAGAATGCGAGATAATGCGACACATTCGTCATCGCAATCTTACTAAGGTCATTAGCAGTTGCTCGAACCTTGATTTCAAAGCTCTAGTACTTGAGTATATGCCTAATGGGAGTCTTGAAAAGTGGTTGTATTCTTACAACTATTTCTTAGATATGTTGCAGAGATTAGACATAATGATAGATGTTGCATGTGCTTTGGAGTATCTTCACCATGATTATTCAATGCCTTTGGTTCACTGTGATTTGAAACCCAGCAACATCCTGCTGGATGATGATATGGTTGCACATGTCAGTGATTTTGGCATTGCGAAGTTATTAGATTTGGGGGAGAGTGTCACACATACAAAGACCATTGCAACATTTGGATATATTGCACCAGGTGACTTCTAAATTTTAATTTATATTTTCACATTTTTGTGTTTTTTTTATATATGTTTCCAATTTATATAGACATGCATTTTTCATATTATAGCACAAAATTTTAAATATAATTTTCATAGAAATTTTTATGATTTTGTTGACGATAAGCTAATAAATGGTAAATTACACCGATCTCCATTAAATAATGATAAAAATACAATAAATTTTTCAATTTCAACATAATTAAATCGACGTCCCTTTCAATAATAGAAAAATTAACAATGGCCCATTTTGGGAACCCGGTTATAATCTGATTTTTGGATTATAACCCACCTCTTCTCTCACAAAAAAGCTGATTATAATCTGTTTATAATCAGCTTTTCACTAAAAAGCTTATTATAACCATCTTCCCAAAATTGACCAATGTTAACTTTAATAAGTAAATTACTTTTTTGCCTTTACACATTATATTTTTTATTTATCAAATTTAACAATAATACCAAATAACAAAATTACTTTTTTTTTTCCACAAGACCACCACTACATACCCTTCTTTCCCAAAACAACTCACCCATCCAACACTTACCACCATTGCGTACCCCTCCAACACTGCCACCCTTTAGCACGCCACAAATCTAACCACCGACACATACCAACTTGCCACCACCAAAATTCTATAATTTTCTTGACAACATGACATTTCTTTTGATTGTATGTAGAGTTTGGATTGAAAGGATTAGTATCCACAAGCTGTGATGTTTATAGTTATGGAATCTTGCTTATGGAAACATTCACAAGAGTGAAGCCCACTGATGAAATGTTTTTTGAAGACATGACGATGAAACGTTGGATAAGGGAGTCACTACCAAATGCAATTTCTCATGTTATAGATGCTAACTTGCTTAAGCCAGAGGAAGAACACCTCACTGCAGTTGTACTGCAGTGTGTATCATCCATCATGGAATTGGCTTTGAATTGCTCTACAAAATCATCCGAGGAGAGGATCAACATGAAAGATGTTCTCGCAACACTCAAAAAAGTTAAACTTTGGTATCTAGCAAATTGTGGAAGGAGTTGAAAGAAGAAAAGCTGGGACTTTGGTATCTAGCCAATTGCAACATTCAAAAACATTAGTCAGATGCATCTTTAGTTGGTAGTGATTACGTAGTACTTGGATTACTTATTTTGTATGCTTTGTATTTTTTTGCAACCCTTATATATGGTTGTAGTATGCGAAAGTAGTTAGCTTGAAGAACTGAAGATAAAAAAAAATGTAGTTAAATATGGTAAATGTATTCAAACATGTTGTCTCTTTGAGACTTCTTTCCACCCCATGGTCACTAATTTTGAATAAACTTCTAGAAATCCAACAACTTTCAATTGCCAAATATGTAATAATTTTGTTAGCACGACCATATCAACAATCTTAACATATATAGAATTTTGAAAAAGAAGCATCAATAAAACTTTGCTTCAATAATGACTTCAACAATACCACTTCTTCTATTCTTATTAAAAAATTTAATGAGAATAAATCAATAAAAACAAAAAACAATAATTAGATTACAACAGTGTTGTCATGTAACCCTATGGAGCAACAAATGACCATCATACTGTATTATGCTTATTTAGAAAGCTGGAGAAGCTAGTTGGTTCCTTTTCTGATGTAGATGATGAAGCAAGGTAAGCCCCAAGGAAAGTATAGATTCGCTCTCAACTCCATCTCAACTGGCATCCTACACTTGAGGAGGTGATGTCCTAAAATGACTATTCATTGTTGTATTGCCCCAACCCAAGGAAGGGCACCTGGTGAGGAGTTTGAAGGAGGGAAAGTGGGGTTGAAAAACCATTTCAAGTAGGCAACTAGGCCGGAATGCTTTCACCGAATGATGCATATGGGTTGAGCCAACCACTGATAGTCTTTCCCTCTCTTCTAAGAATTGTTGGCATAAAAGCCAACTTTTCCTTTCCTCTCACAAGCTTTCCTTTCAGAGTTGACTTCGCGAGAATTCCTTGCTCCACTTTTGTCTCCTCTCTAAGCACACATTTCAAACTCTGATGAAATATCAAGTATGAAGTTGAAAAATATAATTTTGAACAATATTATAATAAAAAATATTCGTTACTAATCAAAAAAAAAAAAAAAGTTATTTGTGTGAAGAAATATTTTGCCGAAGCTAAATGAAGAACTAAAGCAACGTACAAGATTTGTCAACTTGTACAATAAGGTGTATCCAAAGGAGGGAAGGAAATTAACCTTGCTGAGTACTTAGATAGCTTTTCAAGGTTCCTTGGAAAAAACAAAACAAAGACAAACAAACAAAAAAAAATGATTTTGAGAGAGGAATATAGAAAAGAAATCCAAGCACATTCATTAAGGTAATAAAATAGTTTGCTACAAACATAAAATGTGACCAATTTTCATTACTTTTAGCAATCACCAATCATTAACACATAAAAGATCAACAATGAAAACCTACACTAGACAACAAATAAATTCTGGAAAGTAAGCAACATTACTTAAATATGCTCAATAGAACAATATGAAGAGAGTAAACATTGCAGAGATCAAACTCCTACTACTATGTTTGGATCTTAAATTTGTGGAGAGTTTATAGAATTGAATGACATAAAAGTGAAAAATGTGATTCTTTACTTGATTTTGAACACAAGTGAACATGGAAAGCAAATTACCAATGGTTTAATTATCTACAGTGAGAGTACCTACAAATGCCCCTATGTGAAAACGTATTGTTCGTAAATGTCCTAAGAGAGTTCTTAATATCTCTTCCAACTGATCATTTCTAGATCAAAAGGGAATTCTAAAGCTCTTATTTTGTTATATCACTGGTTTATACCTCACGAGACACCTCAACATCATGAAACTTTAATAGACAGTGAATGTAGGAAAAAAAAAACAGAAAGAAACATTGAACTTACTAAAATATAGAGAATAAACTAAGAAAAAACCCTTCAGCTAGTAAAAACTAAAAGATGAAGCAATTTAAATTAAAAGGGAAACACTATGGTGCACACCCTTTGAAGGGTGTGCACCATATGTACCTTATAAGCTAAAAAGAAAATAGCATAATTTTAATTTTTTGAATCATAATTATAAAAAAAAAATCGTCATAACTAAATACAACATGAGTCATAACTAAAGAAGAAAAGTTGTCATAACTAAAAAAAAAATAGCATAATTAGGAGTGCATATAATATACCCTTTTTAAAGAGATGTATATTAGAATTTCTCTAAAAATGAACAGTTGCACTCTAAAATAAGATGAGAGAGAGAGAGAGAGAGAGACTTACCCAAGCTTCAATACTTGCGTCTCGTAAACAACAGTTTCACTGGTTCAGTTCCACCTTCCACTG